>APFE030935708.1:0-18237 GCA_000404065.3 Pinus taeda
CAGCCACTCATGCAAGCAAGGAAGCAGTTTGGTTGCAGAGATTGTGTTCAAGTATGGTTAGTACAGGGAGCTATAAAGATAGACTGTGACAGCCAAAGTGCAATTTTCTTGGCAAAGAACCCTGCTTATCATTCAAAGACAAAGCACATTGATGTTCAGTATCACTTTGTTGAGGGATATGATAGAAGGCAAAAAGGTGTTGCTGGTAAAGGTGGACACTTTGAAGAATACTGCAGATGCATTGACAAAATATGTGAGCTCTGAGAAGTTCTCTTGGTGTAGAGAAACAATGGCCATTTCAGGGCTGGAAAAATGACTAAGCTCTCCTGTGGCCCCCTGTGGAAAGAAAACAACAAGTGGGAGATTGTTGGGTTGTGTTATATTCTTTCCACATAGTTAACAGGGGGTTTGAGGGGTACCGTAACCCCACTTTATGGGGTCCGGAGCAGCGCCCCGGAAAATTTTGGTTTTGGACCCTATGTTAGGTTGGGCGGACCCACCTATGGTTTTGTGCATGATTTTCGCACATGTTTTTTGGACGGGATGGTTTTCGGTCCATGGTTTTGGACGCGATGGTTTTTCGGTCCATGGTATTGGATGCTTCGGCATGTATAAATATGTATTGTAACATTGAAAGGAACATAATGAAAAATCAAGCTGGTAGTCTCGGTTTTGAGATCCAGTGGGAAATCTCTGTGTATATGTGTTTTATGTGTTATGCTCTCGCATTTTTATTTTTCCTGTGATTTAGAATTCGTATGCATGTAATTTCTGTACGGGGTTAAAACCTACAATAACTAGGTCAGATGGGTTATGGCCCTAGTGACTTCCTCCAGCTTTTCAATATTGGTGAATGGCTCTCCCTCTGAGATTTTCATTCCTTCTAGAGGCCTCAGGTAGGGAGATCCGCTTTCTCCATTCCTTTTCATCCTTATGATGGAAGGACTTGGTCGGTCTATCAAGCATGCTAAAGCAACGAGTAAGATCAAGGACCTTCAACTAATAGAGAATGGTCAGGCTCTGATTCACCAACAATTTGTAGATGACACTATGTTATAGGGAATCCCCACAGTCAAAGAAGCTACAACCTACAAACAAATCCTGAATGACTTTGCCAGGGCCACAGGTATGGAAGTTAACCTCTCCAAATCAAAAATCTTTTTCGTTAATACCAATATTGCTATTCAGAGAAATATCTCCAAAATTCTATGTTTTCAATGGGACTCCCTCCCCTAAAATATTTTGGAGTTCCTCTAACTGCTAAACCTATGCACAAGAGTATTTGGGAACCATTGATCAATAAGATGCAGGACAAAGTTAGAAAATCGACCATCAGAGCTTTAAATCTGGTTGGTAGGTTGGTTCTTACAAAGGCTGTACTAGAAGCTATCCCTGTTTTTATGTTATCAGCTCTTCCAGCTCCGAAAGGAGTTCTGCAACAATTTAGAAATTTCCAAAGAGACTTTCTTTGGGTTAAGGAGGAGACTAGGAAGAAATGGGCTTTAGTTTCATGGGAAAAAATCTGTAGATCCAAGAACCATGGGGGCCTTGGCTTGGATGACCAGGAGATTCTTAGTAATGTTTTAGGGGCCAAACTATGGTGGCATTGGGTTCATGATCTAAAAGCTCAATGGGCAAGTATTTGGAAAGAAAAATATGCCAGCTCGTGGCAAACTAGTGACCTCATAAGAATGTCTAGAAACATAAAGGGATCATACATCTGGAATAAAACCTGGGAGAACAGGAGCCTAGTACAAAAAAACAGTTTCTGGGAAATCAGAGAGGGAGATCTAGCACTATTATGGGAGGATAGATGGCAACAAGAACCAACATTATTAAAAGAGGACATTTTGAGCCTTAAGAATGAAACAAACACCCAAGGCTTAAATAAGGTAAAGGATTTCTGGGATCACACTCAGAATACAGAAAAGTGGAGAATCTGGAGAAATATTAATTGCAGAGAAGAACTTAGGAGAGTGTTGGAACAAAGGACAATCTTAGTAGCGGGGGGGAAGGACCAACTAAGATGGGGCAACAATAAAGAGGGCACCTTTAATCTAAAGGAAGCAAAAGGTATTCTCTTAGAGCTGGATTCCCATGTTCCGAATAAGAACTGGCAGAACCTTTGGAGGCACCAAGGGTGGATGAAAACCAAACTCTTCATGTGGTTGGTTCATCACAAGAATATCTTGACTTAGGACAATATCAGGAAGAGGGGTATTCTAGGGCCTTCTATATGCCAGCCCTATAAAGCTCAAGAAGAGACAATGGAACATATTCTTAATAGCTGCATTTTCACCTCTTGGTTATGGGATTCATTCGCTACCATTTTTCAATAGGTCAATAGGGACAAAGGAAGTATCATTAACACCCTAAATAATTGGAGAAGAAACTTTTCAGACAATGAATTCTTCAGCTCGGCTTGGGCCCTAACGCCAAGCTTCATTATATGGAATGTCTGGAAAGAAAGGAACAAGAGAATATTCAAGGATGAAAAGAATCCCCCTCATTGACTGTTTGAGCTAACCTTGAAACAACTTAAGGAGACAGTTGGCTCCACAATTCGTAATCACCTTAAGAATCCTCCCTCAGAGGCCGATTTAAGAATTCTCAGAGAACTGGGTATGCAAGGGCTCATTCCTCAAGGTCAGGATAGGAAGGTGATCACAAAGGAAGGGGAGAAGGACTTCTGCCATCCTCCTCCGACAAGTTTTTTGAAATTCAACATTGATGGCGCTTCAAAAGGCAACCTGGGAACTGTTGGTTTTGGAGGGGTTTTAAGGGATGAAGAAGGAAGCATTATCTTTATCTTTCATTTCCATTTAGGTAGAGCTACCAACAACATGGTGGAATTAATGGCTTTGGAACAATGCTTAGAGTTTCTGAACTAGAACAACTGCTTAAATGTAATTATAGAAGCGGATGCCGAGTTCACCATTAACTCTGTGAAAAGAATTAGCTATGGAGCAGTGCCAGAGAAAGTTTCAAAACACTGGAGGCTTATCCGTGTTTTCCAAAGAATTCAAAGTCACCTCCTTTTCAAAACACTGGAGGCTTATCCGTGTTTTCCAAAGAATTCAAAGTCACCTCCTTGGTCTTTGCATAATAAGTTTCAACCATGTTCGAAGAAAGGCCAATAAGCTGGCGAATATTCTAGCCAACCAAGGAGTGTGTTGTATAGAAGGCAAGGTTTTGATGGAGTGGCAGGAGTTGCCTTAGCGCAGACTAAAGGCTCTTTTTCTCGAGCAAGTGGAGGAGGATATGGAAATATTTCGTAAGAGAGGCAAGGATGCCAGTATGAAATGACTATATCTCAGAATGATTCACCTTTGTTCTTCAGACTATTCTTTGGTGGTCGGCCTCAGAAAACCTCAGCGTCTGTTAATGGGATTTCTCATATTTTCGAGTGGGCGCACTGTGGTAAGGATCACAACATTCTAGGGTTTCATGGCAGGTACATAAGAAAGAATGCGAGGGACGGAAAGCATGTCTTTTCTGACAGCCGCAAGTTCAATAATTTTCTTTTTCGGGAAGGAAAACTGCTTCTATGGTGGTTTTCGAGTGATCACACAACCCTTAAGTGGGAAATGGTTTTAGAGTTTTGGGAACGATTCCATTCGGCTTCCTACACATGGCAAGGGGGTGGAAAATAATACCGCCCTCCCTGTGCACTATTGTTTGGATACCTTGTTCCGTGCGATATGTCTCCCCACGGTTGGATTTTGTGGGGCAAATCTACAGTTAGGAACGATCGTGCAGTTTGGTGGGGCTGGACCGTTAAACATCGTTTGTCTTCGCCGGGCGATTTCTTCCTCTGCCGGTGGATTGCACGTGGTGATTGGATGGTTAAGATTAAAAATGCAAGTCATGGGAGCAGGCGTTTGGAAGACTCCACAATTTTCTTATGTTCTTCTGTCCACTTTGCGTAAACTTTGTTTGTTTTTTCAAGGGTTCGGTGGTAATCTTTGTTAGGTTGAGGGTCATGCCTTAGGCGGTTAGCATTATTTTGTCTGGGTCCATGGTGTTGGGTGGACATTTGTATATTATGTAAATTTTTGTTGACTTAATGATATAGAAGATAATACTCTTGCTTAAGCAAAAAAAAAAAATATACTTTTATACATAGAGATGTGGAATTTATATAGTATAAATAATATTATTAAGAATCAAAAGGCAGTGATCTTAACAAAAGATCTATTAAGGAAAAGTGGAATTAAATCTAGAGATACAAACTTTTCCTCAACTTAAATTTTGCACTCAAAAAAAGTTTAATTTTTGAAAATTTGATTCATTTTACACTTGATAAATACCAATTAAAATAAATCTATCCAAATTTACATATATTAAAATGATCTTGACATCCCATAATGATATTAATATTATAAAAAAATATTCAATAAAATTTTTATTTACAAATATACCAAAATAGTCTTTATTACCAAACATATTAATATTAATATGTATTCCTCACATAATAAAAAAAACGGAAAAATAAAAATAAAAAAGGAAAACCTTTTTCAATATGATACCAGAGAAATTGGCCCATTTTGAATGACAATGAAGCAAAGTAAATGATTCATACGATAAGCTCGATATGGTGGAGAGCACGTCGGACAAATTTTATGGAAGAAACTCGAATATATTGCTGTACATCTCCATCCAACCAGTATCACATTCTAATACGAAATGCCTATTATAATATCTAAGAATAATCCGAATGCAATCGTTCGTACACTGTCACATGGGTCGGATATTTATAAATAAATTTACATTTATATTTGCATGCCGTACAAATTTCATAGTTTCATACTCATTTCTCCAATTTCGCATGAAACGAAGCTACTAATATAAATGGGAAAACCTATACTGAAATAAATATACTAATATAATCAGACGGAGCCAAAAATCGTGCGGAACGATATTCAGAGTCCATTGTCTGGTCCTTAAAAGCTGCTTTTCCCATTCAAAAAAAATGGGAGTTGGTTGGCATGACTTCATCAGTAAACCGACTGGATTTTCTTGTTTTGCAAGATCTGCTTTTCACATATATATATATTTAAATCTAACTTTATATTACTATGGAAAACGCTTATAGAAACTGACATGATTATGTGAGTTTTTTAAAGACAAAATAGAGTCTATTCTGGTGAACAAAAATAAGACTTTTTAGACTTTAATAAAGTGTCATTGAAGTAAAACCTTCCTTCTTTCAGCTACTCTTTACAAACAAAATATTATAACTAAAACAAACATAAAAACTTTCAACAATACACTATTTACAACAAAGTAACTACAGTTTTTAGATACTATAACTGAAATGGAAAAAGGCTAATCAAGGATGATGATGGGTGACCCTGGAGAGCCAACATTATTGGAGTAGATCCCTGGTGACACTGAATTAGCATTTAGAGTATTTAGTGGAACTCCGTTGATGACAACATCCTTTTCTTCGTGACCATTGATTTTATCTTGAGTGATGTATCTTTCCACAGGAGTTAGTCTTGCAACTATGTCATCTAAGTTATGGGGAATGTCCCTCGTAATGCGTTTGAGTTCTTCATGACTTGTAAAAATCTGCTTTTCATATTGAAAAAGTGGATGAGATGCCTCTATGGAAAAATAGTTGGATCACATCAAAATATTATAGTCATATATAAAGCTGTTTTAGTGTTAGCTTGAGTTATTCATGACTTGTAAAAATATGCTTTTCATATTGAAAAAGTGGATGAGATGCCTCTATGGAAAAATAGTTCGATCACATCAAAATATTATAGTCATATATAAAGCTGTTTTAGTGTAAGATTATATTGAATAATATTCATTTTAATTTTAATTAGAATATATTTAACAGTTTGAAGAGTCAAAGTAATTAAATGTTAATGTTTAGATATTTTTTAAAATAATAATAATTTTGTTATATGGCTGATAAAATTACATTATGGAAAACGATATAGTTAAAAATTCTTTTTGGAGACAATAAAGTATGTTTCTATAGATATAAATAACCTCAAATGGAATAGATTCAATGATATATTTATTCATTATGCTGAAAAATAAAAAAGAAAAGATACATGAAACAAAACCTTTTAAACAAACTTTCCAAAGAATTTTTTTTAAACAAACAATTTATAGGATCATTTAAATGTCAAAAATATCATATAAAATTTCCAAACAAACAATTTATAGGATCATTTAAATGTCAAAAAAATCATATAAAATTTCCAAATAGTATTAATAATGAAGCTCTTCTTAAGGTTGAAATTTTGTTTTCATTAAAAGGTTCATCTATCCAACTTTGTAAGAGTATCCCTTACTTGTTTCGATCTATTCCAAAGCTCTTGGAACAACTTACACTTTATATTACAATTGATTGATTAATGAGCTTGCTCTTTTCCAAATATATGTGTATATTTCACATTACCAATAGAATATAAGAAAATTTGTAATGGTTAAATTATAGGTCTTATATTTATATTTTGCATGAGGTAATCTACTTTCTAATAAATAAAGAGTCTTTCATCATTTAATTTTTTTTGTATTTCATAATATTTTGTATCTGTTTTTCAATGGTGTAACCTAGAATTAATAAATCAACTTTAAGATATTAAGTTCATTCATTGGTTATTATTTCTTTTAAGTGAATTTATTTTTAAAATGATAAAAATCTGTTCGAGATTTGGTCATGAAAAATAAAAATAAAAAAGAGATATCAATCAAACAAATATGTCTTTTAGAAGAGATCCCATGGAACTTATTTGATGGATTAGTGGATGTCCTTTAGAAGAGATCCAATGGAACTTCTTTCATAGATTAGTAGATGAAAATCAGTTTAGGTTCCAATAAGCTTCGGTCAAGAATGGTTTTCTCTTATTTTTCAAGAATAGCAAAAAATGAAGAACCAAACTTTTTTGTTCTATTAGCTTCTAAAATAAGTTTTCCATGATCATAGTAGCTTCTGAAATAAATTTTCCATGATCATAGTGTATTGGAGTTCAGGAATAACATTGGACCTATGACGAATTTTAAGAATGTAAATTTATCTTCAAGTTTAGAAACTTTGACAAGTATTACTAGTCGATAATATACAAACTATAAAATGCTTGGCCATATTTTTAAAAAATATTCAATTTTCAAATGATTTTATATAGTTTCTATAAAACAATGGCAATTTTTGTGATAATATACAATTGTTTTCTATATGGTTGATTTATTTTTATAAATAATGGAAATTAGCAACAACAAAAAAAATTAATAAAGCTAAAAATTAGCCCATTTACCTAAAAAATTTAACCACTAAAATTTCCCTAATTGGAAGAGTATTTATTTTCTTGGAATCTAGATTTGCTTGGGGTTGGAGTCATCCGATATAAAAAGTGTAAAAATTATAACTGTCAAAATAAAATTATTGATTGTCCAATTTTCAATTAATAATTTACATTGAATATTGGATGGGGTTACACATCTCAATAGTCATAGTAAGATTTAGCATTTATTCCTTCCTTGATTCCTTTGTGCCCACCTTTCAATTAAAAATTTACAATAAATGTTGGATCATGTTACACACCTCAATAGGCATTGTAAAATTTACTGTTAGACTTTTTTGTTGATTCTTTTGTACCTAAAGTCCTAATTGAGCTAGAACATCCTCATAATCTAAAAGTGAGTAAGATCTCTCTAATTCTTTTTTTAGAAGTTTGAAAAATTAATTTATGTAGCTAGTTCAACATGATTCTTTGATCATCCGAACTAAGTAATATATAAAATTGAGTAAAATTTGAATTAGCTCTCAATTGGGCAAAAAAATATTGATTATCAAATCTATTCCATTAACTACGAGCTAAAGCCTTTTCTATAAATCTTTTAACCTACCCACCTTCCATAAAAACGGTCTCGTTATCCAAAAACATTGACCCTCAAAATAAGACCAGATTTATCCAAAAACAACTGACATCAAAATAAGATCCGATTTATTAGTATCTAAATAGTAAGATCAGATTTATTAGTAATCTAAATAGTTATGCAGCTGAAAATAATTACGAGCTAAAGCCTTTTCTATAAATCTTTTAACCTACCCACCTTTCATCAAAAACGGTCTCGTTAGCCAAAAACATTAACCCTCAAAATAAGACCAGATTTATCCAAAAACAACTGACCTCAAAATAAGATCCGATTTATTAGTATCTAAATAGTAAGATCAGATTTATTAGTAATCTAAATAGTTATGCAGCTGAAAATAATTAAAGCCAAACTCAAGTAAAACGTTAAAATGAATAATGGTGAGATATATAAGATAAATTACGAAAGGATCTAACACCATCGATCTAGTTAGATAAAAGCCAACTTCATGACACCAAGAATCATTCCATGTATAGCACGTGAACCGAAAGGACTATGAAGCAAGGAATTAATTATAAAGAAAATCGCACGTGAACTGAAAGGACTATCAAGCCAGGAATTAAATATAAAGAAAATCATTGTGAAACTACAGCCTTTGAAACGATAAAATAAAAAGATACGTACATATATTATGATAAAATAAAAAAGATATTATATATACTCACAAATATTATGAATTAAATGAACATTGAAGTATTAAATATACAAAAACACAGGTGCACACAAATTTTCTTTTATTATATATGGTAAATCATACAGATATATCACATATTTATAGTTTTGGTGAGATTTAATTAATTTCAAATATAAATAGGGAAGTTAAGATATTCTCTCAACATTTATCTACAAATCTGCAACTAATTCTAAATTATACATGGAACAATTATCTTTTAACACTCTCTCTTAATTCTTACATACACAATTACAACAGATATTAGAACAATGAAAATAATCTTTGTCTTGCTGGTATTCATCAACAATCCTACTCACTGTGCAGTAGTCTTGACTTCACTCTTTCTTTCTCCACATCTTCGAACTTACCTTATGACTCATTTAAAGTACACATGTTTTTGACATCAATGCAGAACTTTGCAAGGTCAACAAGATTGACAATTCGACTCGTCGGGGCTTCCGCAATAAGAACTGTCAAGTGATGAACCATCCTATGGACCAATCACCATCTGTCAAATATTTCACTTTCTGCTATCCATCATTTGTTAGGCAAATGCTCTGAACATTGAATGTGTTCAAAAGCTGATCTAACAACTTGACCTACGTCGCACACATGGATCTCATTCTGTAACCTGTAGCTATTGTTTTGGGGTTTCTGAGTGCCAAGAACAACAAACCATAACAGTGTAAACATAATCTAACTAGTGATGTGTTCAAGGGTTTTCGAGCACCAAGAACCACTAATTTCAATTATGCAACAATGTACAATAATTGGTTATGCACCAAATATAACCTAGATACAACATACATCATTGATAGCTTAAAAACATTTGAAAGGTTCTGCATTGAACTCATCTTCACTACCATAATCTCAGAGGTCCTCAACGTTTTGTTCTGCCAAGTCTTCAATAGTGGCTAAGTTAGCATATTCTTTAATTTCCCATTTAAGAGATCTTTGGCATGAATCTTACAATACAATTATGTGTGATAAGTTTTCGGCAATAAAAACATTTGATTGATTTCTTGTTTTTATGGAACTTGCCCTCGGAAAATAGTGCTATATCAAGTTGTAAGTTAGCCTCTGCATCACCTATTTTTATTCTCTTTTTTTATGCTAAAAGAGTTGCTACCATTTCATCTGATGATTTGGAAGAAAATTCACTAAGGGTAAAAATAGAATTATCATAATTGGGAGGTAAATTGTTTAATGAAATAGCTTTAGCATCTTCATCTTCTATTTTTCATTCCAGTTCCCCAACTCTCTTATGAGCGATTTTAAATCATTTATATGTATAGCAAATGATACTCCCTCATGCATCTTAAATTTGAATCACTGTAATTCCAAATGAATTTTGCATTTAGAGCCTTTTCCCCAAATATTTGACTTAAATTTTCCCATATTTATGTAGAACATTTTTGGAGGTTTATAAGATGAAGTCGCAAGACAAAGAGAGACCTATAATAGATTTAGATTTATTTTCCCTTCTTAGCCAATCAGCAAATTATTTTGGACGTTGAGGTGTTGGTTCTTATCCTTTTACTAAAATCCACAATTTTTTATGCATTAAATTCATTTGAACTTTAACCTTCCATGATCAAAAATTGATTGTTGATTCCCTGAATATTTGGGAATCCGACAGACATGGACACAGTCAATTTTTTGACCGCGCACATGTTCCTCCAATTCCCAAATGTTCGGGGAATCAACAATCATAGATTTGCTCCATTTTTTTTTTAATAATTACAGCAAAAAATTTGCGCCATGCACTGTCTCCACTGCTCAAAGCCATTGAGCTATCTTCTATGGGATAAAATCCTCTTTAGATGATGTTGACTGAATGTTAGAAAACTTAGGTGTAGGCATACCTGGATGAAAAAAAATTAGTGGTATCACTGGTGGGCTTCAAATAAAAAACAGATGAGGAAAAAGGATGGAAATCGTACAATTCCACTAGCTCTCTCTATATTCCCTGGTTCATAAAATTTAATTAAGTTAATGTGAATCCAATTCCATTTTTTCTAGTTGGCTCAACAAAAAAATTTAGGCGTATAACCTCATTCAAGAGACGTTTTAACAAAAAAAATTTAACTTGCCTGATGCGAGCGACTACTCAATCATTTTCTTGGTGATATCAGTCATCCACCAATTGCATAGATCGCAAGTGGTCAAGCGATATGGAGGCCGGGACGGTGGTCGCTATGCACAAGTCAAGCAATATGGAGGCCTATGTCTGTGCTAAATCCTACCCTCTGTGACCTATTCCTCTACCTGTTAGGTGCTTCAAAATTTTGATGGCAGGTAGCCAAGAATCTAATTTCATTTATCGATAAAGACTCTCAAAACGAATATTCTCAGCTATCTCCTTTTCCCATCTATCTTAATTCTCCATAAATTAGTGCTTATCATATAAAAGGTCCTCATGTATTTCTATGGCGAATTCTCATGAGAATCGAATCTCATTGATTCAGAACAGATGAAGGTTGAACATGTGACAATGTTAAGGGAGGAGTCAATGAAATTCACTCCTCTCACATTTTCATGGGCTCCCCTGAAAGGAGTGGGCCTAGAGCTACCAGCTCTGATACCAAGTAGAAAAATAGAGGTATGCACACACAAAGTAACAATTCATATGCGTTGCAAATCACACAGATACATCACATATTTATGGTTCGTGTGAGATCTAACCAATTCCAAATATAAATATGGAGGTTGAAATATTCTCTCAACATCCATCTATAAATCTGCAGCTAATTCTAAATTATACATGGAAGAATTATATTCCAACAAACATCACTTAATAAAGTGGGTCAAACAACAATATAAAATAAAATTTCAAAAAACAATTCTACAAAACATGTCTATTTAGAATTGGAACTAAACATGGAATGATCGGGGGGCACGAAGCTAGGGTTTATAACAGGAAGCAACAGGAGGAGTGAGTTGGTAACAATGGAGGGGCCAGGAGGAGGGAGTTCCACTCCCTCGTACAGTAACGTCATATCAAATAGAACCACGGAAATGAGTTTGAATGGATTCAGGAAACCCTTGGAGGCCAGAAAAAAGAAGACAGACTCAAAAGAATGGGAAAGAAACAAATCTGATGAATAGGAAGAAACTCACGGGTGGTCAAGAGGGAGGAGAGACCAGAGGACAACAGTCAAAAAAATGTGTACAATTCTGCAGCAGGACCCTGTAAACCCAAGTCAACCATCAAACCCCAAGTGGTTCTGAATGATCCTGCACTGCAGGTGCACAGAGATCACATGGCGATGTATGCTATTATATGCAAGTTTTTAGGTATATGGCCTATAGAGAATAATCTGTACACATGGATAAGAAACAACTAGAAACCAAAGGGAGATATAACTCTGCATCTAGGGTCCAAGGGTTTCTTCATAGTGGTTTTCACTTGCCTAGAGGACAAAGATAGAGTGTTTGAAGGACCCTATTTCTATGTTGTTGCAGGACTGTATATGCAGCCCTGGGTAATGAACTTTGTCTCGGAGTGAGAAACGTTCACATCAGTCCCGGTATGGATAAGACTTTACTCCCTACCTCTAGATTATTAGCTGTTTGAATCCTTAAAAGATATAGGAAATAAATTAGGACATTTTCTAAAAATATCAGATACAACTCTGTGAGGTAAATATACCTCCTTCGCACAAATATGTGTGGAAATGAATCTATCGGGAGCACTCCCAAACGAAGTTGTCATAGAAGTTTATGATGAGGAATGGGTACAGGTGGTGGACTATGAACATGTCCCTTTTAGATGTCGGAAATGTCATGAACATGGGCACCTATTTAGAGACTCCACACAAACCAAAAGGGAGGATAATCTGAGAATCAACACAGGCAAAGATCCTGAAGGATTCACCAAGATGGGAGGTAGAGGGAAAGGAGGGGGGAAGAAAGTACCAGAAGAAATAGAGTGAAAACAAGCTATCAAGTCACAACAGTTTTGAAATTTTAGAAGAAGAAGGGGGGGACATTGGAAAGGTCATTACACTAGACAACCATCCTATAAAGAAGGAAAAGGAGGACAACATGGAAATAATATAGGAAAACAACGAACAATAGGAAACCATACCAAGAAACAGGGAACTAAGCAGGGACCAAGAGATGACCCCAAGCAATGTTGGGATAGAGGACCAAGAACTACATGAGATTCTTGAGAGGGAGAATCTTGATCTAGAAAAATTCTTAAACCAAGGAACCAACAAAGGGATATACTCCCTACCACAAGAGGAGTTTGATAGAGTACAACAACTCTTCCTCTGGAGATCTCAGACAAACTCCTTAGGAATCAAAATAAACCATGATCGCCGCGACCATAGAGGGGTCAAATCAATGGAGGAAATATCAGGACACTCGGCCAAAAGCCCAAGCAAGAAAAGAGGAAGAAAAAGACAAAATGAGCTGCTAACAGAGTGTGGAAAGCTCATGATAAACTCAAGTAAGATGAAAGATCTCACTAGTTACTCATTTAAAAGCCCATCATTATGAAGCTCACAATCTGGAATATCAAGGGTCTAGGAAGTAAAAGGAAACAGAGGAATCTCAACAACAAATTAAAAGAAGAAAAGCCAGATATGGTGTTCATACAAGAAACAAAATGTTCCATAGATAAATTTCGGGAGATACATAACAAATGGCTCAGTAAATATGAGCACCTAGAAGTCAAATCCAATAACAAAGTAGGTGGGATTCTTACTCTTTGGAATCCTCAAAAATTTGGCATTCTGGATGCTGAAGCATCCAGGAACTACCTTTCAATGGTTATCCAACCTTTAGGTGACAAGGAAATCTATATGGTCACAAATGTCTATGGTCCTCAAAAACCTGAAGACAAACTCAAGTGTCTCACTTCACTAAAGGAGCTAAGCGAGAGACACCCAGTAATGCCCTGGATTCTGGGTGGAGACTTCAACATCATCAAATCTCTCATGGAAAAAAAGGAGGAACTAGAGTAATAGGAAGAGACTCTATTGCTTTTCAGAACTTCCTAAATAATTTGAGGCTAGTGGACTTGGAAACAACAAATGGAGCCTTCACATGGAACAATAAGAGGGGAGGAGATTTCCAAGTCACCTAAAAACTAGATAGATTCATCATCTAGAAGAACCTCTTCCTCTCTCGACCTAACTTGAATGCTTTTATCCTTCCTTTTGGAGGTTTAGACCACTGGCCTATTCAGCTACAAGCTTCTTTTATTGGCACTACGAGGAACAGACCTTTCAGGTCCGAAAATGTTTGGCTTACTCACCGTGACTTCATCTCCAATATTGATAAATGGTGGAAGGAAGATTTACCCATTTGAAGCATGAAAATGTTCCTTCTACAAAAGAGACTTAAACACATTAAGGTCAAACTCAAAGATTGGAACAAAAGTGAGTTTGGTAACATTTTTAAAGCCAAAAGAGAAGTGGAACAAAAGTTACAAAAAATTAACCAAATTCTTATTAAGGAAGGCTTTACTGAGGATAGAAAATTCCAATCTAACTCTCTCCAACGGGAATGGGACATCAGATGTTAGCAGGAAGAAATCTTTTTGAAGCAAAAATCAAGAGTGTAATGGCTTAAAGAAGGATAAAGAAATACAAGGTTTTTCCACAAATCAACCATGGAACATCGGGCTCATAATCGAATCACAAAGCTCATAGATACTCAAGGGAAAGACCTAAGCTCACACAAAAATATGGAATCCAATCTGGTACAACATTTTCAAAATATAGCATTGGAGCCTACCTTAGACAGATTGTTATATATTAAAAGATTTACGCAGCACATTCCAAAGCTCATGACGAGGGAAGATAATTATAATCTTAAGAAACCAGTGACGGAAGAGGAGGTAAAAGGAGTAATAAGAGAGATGTACAATGGGAAAGCTCCTGGACTGGATGGTTTCAATGTTGACTTCTTCAAGGAAGCTAGGAAATAGTCAAACAGGACATACAGGAGGTGGTGGAGGATTCAAGAATTTCAAAAACAATCCTGAAAATGCTAAATGCCTCCTTCATAGCCCTAATTCCTAAATAGGATAAAGCAATCACTCCAGATCGACTCAGACCCATAGCCCTCTATAATGTAATATACAAAATCATCTCGAAAGTTATTGCAAACAGACTCAAGCCCCTTCTTCCAACTCTCATGTTGGAGGAGCGAACTGGTTATGTGGAAGGAAGGCAAATTCTCAATAACATAATTCAAGCTCACAAAATAGTGCACTCTCTCAAGAATAATAAGCAAGCATGTATGATTATACAATTGGACCTAGCAAAAGCTTATGACAAGCTAAGTTGGTTATACATCAAAGAAGTTCTAAAAGCATATGGCTTTGACCAGAATTGGATAAGATGGGTTATGGCTTTGGCAACATCTGCTAGCTTTTCTATCCTTCTAAGTGGTTCTCCATCCATATCCTTTCAACCCTCGAGGGGTCTCAAGCAAGGAGATCTGTTCTCTCCCTTTCTCTTTATCCTTATGATGGAAGGATTAGGCAAATCAATCATTTCTGCTAAAGGGGAAGGCACAATTCGGGGTCTCAAGCTTACCCAGGAAAAAGACTCTCTGACTCATCAACAATTTGTAGATGACACCATGCTACAGGGCATACCAACAGTCAAAGAAACCAAAGCTTTCAAACAAATTCTACAAGATTTTGCTTTTCCAGTTGGGACAGAGGTAAGTCTCACAAAATCAAAAGTATTTTTTTCAATACTAATATTGCCATTCAATGAAATCTCTGCAAAATTCTCGGCTTTCAGAGAGACCATCTTCCCTCCAAATATCTAGGAATACCTCTCACTGACAAACCTCTGAGGAAGGATGTTTGGGAGCTATTGACTAATAATCTGAAGAACAAAATCAGCAAATGGAAAAGTAGATCTTTAAATCTATTTGGTAGGCTCATTCTCACAAAGGCAGTCCTACAACTTTTCCAATCTACATGTTTTTGGATCTTCCTATCCCTAGAGGAATAGCACAACAAATCAAGAACATTCAAAGAGATTTTCTTTGGGGGAAAGGGGACAAAAAAAAAAATGGGCTGTGGTAACTTGGACAAACTTTGCAAACCCAAACCACATGGGGGTCTTGGTCTCCATGACTAGGAAACTCTCAAAAACGTTTTGGGGTCCAAACTTTGGTGGAGATGGCTGAATGAATCAAGCAACCCATGGGCCAAGATCTGGAAACATAAATATGCAAAGGACTAGCAAGAATGGGACCTGATTGGAATGACCAGACATATCTGGGGCTCCCATATTTGGAACAATGATTGGGAGAATAGAGCATTAGTTCAGAATCATAGCTTCTGAGAGATCGGAAATGGGAACCTAGCTTGCTTTTGGGAGGATAACTGGTAGCAGGAACCCATCTTAAGTAGAGAAGGACTAGATATTCTCAAAGAGGACACTATCAACAAAGGAGTAAAAAAGGTCAGTGACTTTTGGGATAAGACAAGGAACAATGATAAATGGAGGACATGGAAAGTACCAGTTTGTAGTGAAGAGACTCCTCTGAAGACCTAGGCTGAAGCTCTTGCTAAAATCTTGGAAAAGAGGAAAATTTTGATCTCTACTTTCACAGATCAACTTAGATGGGGAAGAAGCAGTGAGGGCAACTTCAACCTCAAAGAAGCCAAAGAAATTGCCATTGGTTACAATTTTTCAAACCCGGATAAAATTTGGAAGGACCTATGGAAGCACCCTCACTGGATGAAAATCAAGTTGTTTATGTGGATGGTACATCAAAAAAATATTCTGACTTGGGAAAATCTTAGAAAGAAAGGTTTTGTGGGACCATCTAGATGCTAGTTATGTGGTATTCAGGAAGAAACGAGGGATCACCTTCTCAACCTCTATAACTTCACCTCAACCTTATGGAACTCAGTTGCCTCTATCTTTAGGCAAAATGAGAAGGATGGAAACGACATCTCCAAAACCTTAAAGAATTGGAGAAAAAAACTTTCTGAGAATGAGACACTCAACACAGCCTGGACATTGATACCAGACTTTTTAATCTGGAATGTCTCGAAAGAACACAATAACAAAATTTTCAACGATAAATCTGGCTCACCCGAAAAAATAATAGCTCAGCTTTGGAAACTCAAAGAGACTATAAACACCATTCAAAAGAAACCTCTCGAGAATCCTCCATCACACGAGGAGGCTCATATTCTTCTGCCTTTGGGCCTACAGAAGCTTGTCCGCCAGGGCACAATCCGGATTGCAACACACTCTACAATGAGGCAGAATTACTGGCAACCACCCCCCTAGCTACTTGAAATTCAATATAGACAGAGCTTGGAAAGGAAACCCAGGGGTTGTGGGTTATGGAGGAGCTATAAGAGATGACAAAGGGAATATAATAGTCATCTTCCACAGTCATTTAGGAAATTCTACCAACAATATGGCGGAACTAATGGCCATAGAGTAGTGCTTAGAGATTCTAAGAGATCAAAATATGATGAACACTATAATAGAGGCTTACTCTGAATTAACAATTAGTTCAATAAAAAAAATATCAAATGGCTCTACACCAAAGAAAGTCTCGAACCACTAGTGACTTTTGCAGGTCTATCATCGTATTCAATTGCATCTAAGAATCCTAAGAACCCTAAGTTTCGTACATGTGCGCAGAAATGCCAACAGATTAGCGGATCGACTAGCAAATGAAGGGGTGCTCAATAAAAATGATCAAAGTATATACAGGTGGGAGCTAACACCTGTAGGGAATTTGTGAGAGGAATGCCACATTCTAGCATGCATAGACAATGAGCATTATCATAGTATAAAGGAGAAGCAACAATTGGGCAATTAAGTGAATGGAGGACAAGGGTTCATCAAGCAAAAGACCTCTACATTGGCGTGATGAGAGCTTTCAAATAGATGGAAGGATGTGGAGAAAGAGTGGTTTCCTTTCTCAAAGAAAATAGAGGTCAAGCAGTTTAGCAGTTTATCGGGCGTCCCCGAGATCCCAAGCAGTTTTTCATAGTTTTCCTCTGATGCCATTCATCAATCACCAGGTGGCGATGAGCAGAGAGTGAAAACCACCTATATCAGGTGGGTTTTCCTCGAGCTTCTTCTCTGCCCGATATTCTCCTCAACTGTCGGATTTGGTGGGTGAAGATCTACGGCCACAGTTCATCGAGCTTGTTGGTTGCATTATCCTTTGAGATTATCATGATCATCGTGGTGGCTCTTGTGTTTCAGATGTCAAAGTAGCTCGGGATTTATCTCCCTGGATGGACCCGATTGAACCCTTGAATTGGGTTTAATTCCCCTTAAGGTTCGTGATTTTTGTCAATTGGTAGGCATATTGTGTTGTCCTGTGTTCTTTAGATTCAGATACTATGGCCATAGGAATTCACAGAGTTTTGTGGGACCGAGGCCCGATTTTTTAAGCTTGGAGGTCACTACCTACTCCCGTTGACTTTTTGTGGGACTTGTAACATAGTTTTGTAACTTTTTAGTTAATGAATGAGAAGAAAACACTCTTGCTTTAGCAAAAAAAAAGAATAAGAGCTAAACACATTATATGAATATATTAATAATAAACAAGATGACGTAGATCGCCACATAAAGAAAATTGAATTGATCAACCTTAAATATTATATGAAGATTTGTACACACTAATAAGTTTCTATAAATGAAAATTGTATTTTA
>APFE030935710.1:3060-29120 GCA_000404065.3 Pinus taeda
AGTACACTGACTACAGACAACAAAACTCTTGAATAAGACTGAAAACAGTGAGAAAAATCCATAGTCGGAGGGTAAAGTCAATCCTCCCTGACCATCGCACCTGTTACACAGTGAACTCAGTATGCAGCGCACCTACTCCATTCGGGAAGTGGTATGCATACAGGCTTCCTTGAAGGCAGGGTGCGATGGTAGTAGTGCGAAACTTTGAACGAGATTTCACTCACAGTTTGCAATCTAGTTCAGGTGTTTAGGCTGAATAAGTATAGATCAATGTATGTAAAACACCGGGGTGATCTAAGAGGTTACTGGAGCCACCACTTAGGGCAATTAGATTGCTTGCAGATCTATTGTTTAATTCATAAACAAAACACGAAGATTGACTGAAGCAGCATTGATCTACTTTGCATTTGTATGACAAATGCAGTTCGAAGGCTAGCTGGTTTGAATTCAGGCTTTGTCTATATGTTTATAAAAGAAACAAGGATAGATAAGCTAACAAGTAATCTAGTCGCTCCCCAGTGGAGTCACCATTTTTTTATATGGGAATAGTGTCCACTCGGATGCTGCTATTCCCACTAAGATGGGTGGCTATCTTAGAAACAAACAATCAAAGTCTACTATTGATTCCTTTGATGAAAATAGATGAGGGGAGAACCAAGAGGGCCAACCTGAGTCTTGCGCTCGATTTCCTCTCCTTCTTGATAGAGTTTTGCCACTTCTTCTTTGTCTACTTAGCTTCAAAAGGACCTGTAGAATCACAGCAAAATACTACTATGTAAGAAACAAGGATCTAAATCCATAAATAATGCAGGATCAGATGTGCATTAACCATATACAAGAATGTATAAACAAGTACACAAGAATATAGAAGGAAACAAGAATAGCTTTATTCAGATGAAAAGTAGCAAGAAGATTACAACCATGTGCTCTGATCCAGCATCATCCTCCAGCTAAGAAGCCCTTCTTCACCTCAAGCGAAGCTAGATCACCCAACACTGATAATGTACACCAGAATACCAACAACACTTCTCTATAAGATACAAAATTCCAGCCTCTGGATCTCTGTGATGAGGGATCCATATATAGATGATTACAGAGAGGTGAGTCATCTTTTGGGATCTTGATTAGTGTCTTCTATTTGATAGTTCTTGCTTCCACTTGGATAATGATGATCTCTTACTCATCCCTGGTCGAAAATGGAGTGGCAAGTGTCATAGGGGAAGCTTTTGGAAGATTCCATGATCTTCCACCTTGCATTTTTGTCCCTGCCATTTGTCCATTCCCGACCATCGCACCCTAAAGAGGAGAAAAACAGTATGCATCGCACCCTGTACATTGGGAAGGTGATATGCATCGTACCCTCTGCATTGAGCTTTCCGTATGGTCCTGTTTTGACCATTGATGAGCAGTTTTCAGTGGAGAACTTCTGGGAGATGATGTAATCAGTTGACCTTGTTCCTTTAGGCAGTGAAGCAACACTTTTAGGGACTTAAGAGCCCTTAGTTTATGGACATTTGTGATTGGGGTTGAAGTGCCCAAAAAATGTCTATAACATGCACGGACAGGATGACAGCTCTCTGTCATTAAAACAACAGAAACCTGCATACACATTCAATAATACTAACTAGATTCTAACACAGAGGTGGGATGACAACCCCTCTAATGCTAAACATCAAGAGCAAATGAAAAATGCATAACAGGCACAGCCTGGAACAAAGAAGAAGTGGAAAGCGATAAATTGACAACAAAAGAAGCTTGTATTAGCTGAAAATGAAGACTAGACGCTACAGGTATCACAGTAGTTACAGTCTCCAGAAGTTGAAACTTACACCAAGATAATGCTCATGAACCATTACATTCAGAGTTCTCGATATATATAGAGGTTCATTACAAAAATATCTGCTATCCTATGCGTGGAGGGGTCATAATGGACCACCAACCACATTAACTATCTGACAAAAGTCTCTGCTACAATCTGCTGCTTCCACTGAGTGAATTTGACATTCTCTGTACTCTGTTGTCCTTCTTGGGTAGCTGGAGTGAATTATGGATGAAATTCCATGCCTGATAAATGTCGTGAATTGCTCGAGGAGTGTCCTTTTGTTCTTAGGCCATAGTGCTCTTGAATGACGTAGTTGAAGAGTAATTATGCCAGGTATAGGTAGCTGATCGCCTTCATTCTTTGGTAGCAGAGAAAAATCAAAGATGGTGAAGGCTTCATGACGAGCAAATGAGTGGGACCGGGGGTAAACAACAGCAGTTGGATCAAGTAATTGAACGATGGAGATTAGTTTACGGAGGCTATTGGGAGTTATGTGAATGGAGAAATGTGGGATGTCGGATCATGGTCGTACAGATCTGACGGCTATCGCAAGGTCAAACAACGAGGGAGATAACAGGCGGGAGGACATACGTGTGGGGGGTAAGCAGTTTCCCCGCACCACTCACAGGAGGCGGGCAATATTCGTACGCGGGAGTGTGATCAAATATAACAACGAAAAGGCAGATGTGATGGGTGTGAAACCGTTCTTCCCGCTAGTTAACCGTCGTGCGGCTTTCGGCGACAGGAGTAGCGTATATCGTTGGATTGATTGGTAGGAGCGATCGAACAGTGGGAAAATAATAAAGGTTCATGGAAATGATGTGACCGGGAAAGGTGCAGATGAACGTACTTGGTCATGTTATCAGGGTCTTATAACCTTTAAACCTAGCACTCGGGGCAATGGAACACAACTTTTACACTAAATGCAGGTGTAAAACAAGGGTAGCAGAGCTACGGAGTTATAAGGAGAATGAAGGGGAAGAAGGAAACAGACTAATTGTGAGCTCCCTTTCAGCATAAACTCACCACCAGACCTGAATTTGACCTTCAAATGCTAAAGTTTATAGCAGATCTAACATTGGCTCCTTCTGGGGATGAGATCCTCCCTGTGAGGTCTCAAGAACCTGCAGATCAAGGCCTTCCTGATAAAAATACATTAGCAAAATCCCTAGTGTTCCATTGGGCATGGAGTCTGGTTGAACCTACACCTAAACTGCTAGAACAAAATATTTACAACTTTTAAGGCCAAAGACCTTAAATCACATAAATTTTCAAAAAACGCCCATTAACTGGGCCATCAAAAACTGGTTCTCCTCCCATACTTTTTAGTATGAAGGTGTTGTTCCCTTGAATCTGAGAAATGATGAAAGGCCCTGTCTAGAAAGCATCAAATTTCCCATGATTTCCTTTCTTCTTCTTTAGTGCATCCCATTTCAGAACCAAGTCTCCAATCTGAAAATTATTTGCTTTTGTTTTCCTGTCAAAAGCTTCCTTGATCTTTTCTGATGTGCTGCAGCCCTTTCAACCAGCTGTTCTCTGATTTGATGTACCTCTGCTAAATCTGTGATTCTTTTTGCCATGTCTCCTTCCTCATTCCGCTCCGATTGAAGGAACTTTGCCACAGGGAGAGTAAGCTGAATTGGAAATACTGCCTATGTGCCATACACTAGCTTAAATGGAGAATTCCATGTGGATTTCTTAATGGTCACTCTGTCAGCCCAAAGTGCATATTTGAGCTTAGAATCCCAATTCTTTTTATTGTCCTCCAACAGCTTCTTAATTATCCTTATCAAACTTTTGTTGGAAGATTATGCTAGACCATTTCCTTGAGGGTAATATGCGGTGGAATGAACCAGTTTAATGCCCATTGAATTGCACATGTCCACAAATTATTTTTCTCTGAAGGTTGTTGCATTGTCTATGATTAATTATGTGGACATCCAAATCTGGTAAAGATATTTTCAATTAAAAACTTCATGACCACACTTTGATCAACCTTCCTGGTAGGGATTACTTCAATCCATTTTATGAAATAATCAGTGGCTACTAATATCCATATGTGCTGGCCACTGGAATGTGGATTGATTTCTCCAATGAAATCCAAGCCCCACTGCTGAAAAGGTCCTTTTGCCTATATGGGTTTTAGGGGTAGGGACTTCAATGCTGCCTTCCTTCAAATCTTTGGCACCTGTCACAAGATTTAACAAATGAAAATACATCAGAAAATAAAGTGGGCCAATAGTACCCAACTCTGAGGATTTTATGGGCTGTAGTCTTCCAATAATGGTGCCCTCCACACATGCTAGAATGAAATTGCTGCATGACTTCTTTTGACTATTCTTCGTCCAGACACCTTAACAACACTCCAGATGGATCCCTCCAGTAGAGCAGCTTTTGATTGATGCAATATTTAGCTGCTCTAAGTTTTAAAGTTCTAGCTTGACTTTGAGTAAATCCCGAAGGGATTTCTAGCCTCAACAAGAAATTAATTATTGTAGCATACAAATTACAAGAAGCTAGATTCTCGGCCACTGACTGCTTTCTCTGTGGTTCAACTGTTTCCTCTTTTTCTGCCTGACCATTTTCTGCAATAGTGCACAGGAAATCAATGTCTAAAGACCTACAATTTTCTTCAACTAATAATTTGGCAAGACCCTGACCTCTGACCAACTTGGTGGGCTTCAGCTCTATATTAAATTCTATCATTTTTGCAATCCATTTTGCCCTTCTTCCATCAGCATCAATTTGTGTTAAGACATCTTTTATTACAACAAGAGGGTACATATGCAATTATCTTGGAATGCAGAATATAAACTATAAAAGTTTTCAAATATTTGATAAGAGCATATGCTTGTTTTTCAATAATGTCATACCTCAGTTCAGCATCCCTTACGTTTTGCTAAAAAATGATACTGGATGTTTTGAACCTTTTCATCTGCTTGCAACAACACTGTTGCAATGGTATCTTCAAAGGCAAATGAGAATACATGGAACTCCTTGTTGTAGTTTGGACTTATTAATTTGGGAGCTTCCATTATAGCCTTCTTGATGGAATCAAATGATTTTCTTGTTGCACCAGTCCATCTTACCTCTGACCCTTTTCTCAACATGGAGGTAATATGCTTCACTAGTTCTGCAAAATTCGGTATAAACCTCCTCACAAAATTAATTTTGCCGAGAAAGGATTGGATATCCTTCTTCGATCTCAGGACAGAAAAAGTTTGTATGGCCTTTACTCTTTCTGGGTCAATTCGGACACCTACAGTAGAAACAACATGTCCCAACAGCTTGCCTTCTTCTAAAGCAAATTGTGATATTTTAGGATTGACTGAGATCCCAAACCTTTTTCACTTTAGGAACACTTTCTTCAAATGTTGTAAATGGTCATGATGGTTGCTGGAGTACACTGTTATATCATTAAGGTAGATCAGGACAAATTTATCCTTCTCTCACACAAACGCTATATCCATAGCTCTCTGAAAGGTGGCTCCAGCATTCATCAATCCAAAAGGCATTTTGGCATACATAAAAGTGCCCCAAGGAGTGGTAAATGCAGTCTTTTCTTGATCATTTGGATGTACAACAATCTGATTAAAACCTGAAATCCATCTATGAAAGACATTACTTTGGCTCCTGAGACTTTTTGTAGCAAATGATCCATCTTGGGTAGATGATAGTTGTCTTTATTTGAGCACTTGTTTAAGTTTCTGAAATCAACACAAAGTCTGATTTCTCCACTTTTCTTCCTCACCACCACCAAGTTGGCTATCCCTTTTGAATATCTGAGAGGGACTATGATCTTGGTAGCTAGCAACTTTTTAATTTCTTTTCAATCAGAGGAAGAAGCATAGGATTTATAAGTCTCACCTTTTGTTTGAAAGGAATGGTGTCTTTCTCCAGAGGGATTTTATGCTGGATGATATTCCTATCATAAGTTTTCAGATCACTATACTCCCAGGCAAACACATCAGCAAATTGCTTCATTAAATTGCAGTATTTAGAATTCTGGTTAGCAAACAAGCGAGTGGACAGATTTATGTATCTAGGCTGACCTGGACTTCCTATATCATGCTTACAGACTGCAGATTGATCTTCTTCTTGGGCAGCCTTGTAAGGCACATCATTCTGGTCGAACAATCTTTATAAAGGAATTAGACCCTTAGGTATATGATTGCTAGGCAGTTGGACAATGCTAACTTTGCCAATTTTATTTCTAAGATGGGATTTTGGGTTTTCTACCAAGGCTTCATTCTTTTGGTCAATTTGCATATAAGAAAATTCATCAATGACTTGAAGAAACCTATTTATTTCATTATCATCTTCAAAAACTTTCCAATGTTGGACATTATCAGGCAAGGACGGTTTGTACTTCATTTGAACTTCATAAACTAGTCTGGGAGGCATAGGAGGGATAAATAGACTAGCAGAGATAGCAAGGGAATCAGCAAGCTGATTTTGGGCTCTAGGGATGTATGAGATACAAAAACTATCAAAGGAATCTTTGAGTCTCCATACCTCATCTCTGTACGCTTTCAGCCTTGGGTTCTTTGCTTGAAATGTTTTATTTACTTGCTGAATGATGAGGTCAGCATCTCCAAACACCTTAATGTTCTTGATACCTCTGTCTTTTGCTGCGTTAAGGCCCAATATCAGAGCTTCATACTTTGCTATGTTGTTTGTGACCTGAAAGGCCAGCTTAAAGGACAACTATGTGCTTTCTTGTTTTGGAGATATCAGCACCACCCCTACTCCTGCAGTCTCCCTGGGACATGCTCCATCAAAGAACATCTCTCAAACCTGACTTGCTTGGTCTTCCTCGGCCTGAACAATTGGTTACTTGAGCTACAACGAGGCTTTCTGAGCTTCTTCTATTTGGAGAATACATGCTCCAAAATCAGTGTCCACAACATATATGGGATGATTTGTAGGATTCTTCTCATCACTGATGATGTATGCCAGTTGTGCTTCTCTGTATAATCTCCTGCTTTCTCCTCCAAAGACTGGGACAGTGGCATAAGATAAATCATTCTGTAAAGTCCCACCTAGTCTCTTAATCCATCCTCTAGACAACAGCGTGCCAAACTTAGGAGGGACATCTGCTACCACAATATCCATCACCATGCTCTTCATGGGTAGCTGAGTTAGGGTAAAGGCTAGGTCTTTTATCAGTCCCAAGCATTTACTTTCCTTGAATCAAATGAGAATAGATCATGATATGGTCTAGTGATATCAAGGCCTAACTCTTCCATGACAGCCTTTGGCATCAGATTGTGGCTGGCCCCTGTGTCTAGCAGGCAATTGTGAAGGATTTTATCATGTATGGTCAAGGAGACATAAAAATATGGAGATTTATCATCAGCAGGCTCGGTCATAGGGCTAAGCACAACTGTAGGTTTGTCATCTTGCAAATTGACAGAGTCGGTGGAGGTTTGTGTGGATTTCAACTGAAGAGCTTCAAGGATAGGCTTTCTAAACACTTCACTCTTTACAAGTTCTGACAGAGGCACAGATATTTTTAACTTTTGGACTTCTGCTTTAAAGCTGAAAGGGGAAGGGGACTTATCAGGACCTCTTACCTCTTGAACTAGTGCTTTGAGAATGACTGGGTCAACTGCTGGTCCTTTTTGTCTGGTATTCTGTACCTCTGTTTGGACAACAGCTCTTTGGGCAGGGTTCTCCTTGGCATTATTTTCATGTGACCTCAAGTTATATCTTTGTTGTTCCCCAATTTGTAGAACAGCCTCTTTGTCCCACCTTTGACTGTCTTGCTCTTGCAACAAAGAGTCTTGATATTCAGTCAATGTCAAGAAGGAAACACTGCCTTTGTCTTCAATGCAATGTATTTCATCCTCATCTTCAATTTGTTCCTCCTCCATGACTATATTTTGAAAAGGAGCTTTAACTTTGTGTTCTTCATTCGGTTCTTTACCCCTCTGTATTATTTGTAACTGCTCATTTTCTCTTCTATATGGATTTGAGTTTCTTGGAGCAAATGTGTTCTGCTACTTTATTTTTCCTGAGTTTTGCTCAACTTTCAGCTTAGATATCTCCACAGCCAATGACTCTATCATCTTGGTCATTTTATCTAATTTAGGCTCTGATGATGTGGCAGAGGAAGAAGAAGCCTCACCTCTCTGCCTTCTTCTATCAGAGTGACTTTTCAGCTTTTTTGCAGCCCTAATATTAGATTCTACTTCTAGAGCTACATCTTGCATGTCTTCCAGAGTAGCACATCTTCTTTCTCTCAATAATAAGTAGAAATCAGAGTCAAAAGCATTGGCATAAGTGAGTTTGGCTGAAGTGGGAGTTGGCATTACCTCAGTTGGCATTTTACTGTACATTCGATTAAATCTTTTATTAAAATCAGGTAAAGATTCTCCATTTTCTCTCTTAAAGTTACCAAACTCAGTATGGTAATACAACAAGTCCTTTTTATCTCCCCAGTGCTTTAAAAATGCATCATCTAAGGCTACAATATCAGTAATAGATCTAGGGGTCAATTCTCTAAACCATTTTCTAGCCTCGCCATCAAGGCTATGGATAAAAACTCTCATCCACACATCATTTTCACTAATATCCAAATTATCAGCATAACTATAGAAAGCTTCAAGGTGTTCTTCAGCTATCACCCCATCTGTACCAGTGAACTTAGGTATATATTTTTGATATTCTCCCACAGGCATAGCATTCAAAGGAACCGACAAAACTAGGGGTCCATACCTAGCAGCAACAATCCTTTCCATCCTCGTAGGTGCTTGCTGACCTGCCATGATTGGGGTATGTGGAGTGCTACTGGTAGATTGAATAGTGGGAAACAATGAAATGGATGGCAGAGACAAAGGAATATGATGGACTGTATGGGAAGCTTGCTTAGGACTGAGATTCAAAGGGGAACTAACTGTACAAGGAGCAGTATGAACCTCTACAGGTGATTCTTCACTAGCAGTACAAGGTTCTAATTCTTCAAACTGTCTGTTTTTAACTATAACCTCCTCTTGCAGAGATACATAAGATTTCTTAGGCTTACCTGATCCTGATGCCCCTTTCTGTGAAGTTTTCTTTTGCTTAACAATCTTCTCAGGGTCAGGCACTGGTTCAGCAGGTGATTTCTGAGGATTTCTTCGAGTGTGTCTCACAAACTGAGCCATAACTACAATGTGGAGTCACCACCAAGTAGGTCCTCCCGTAGAGTCACCAGATAGATGATTACAACCAAAAATGTGCGCAGACCTTGTCTATCATCAAAATCTGGAACTGTGTCGTCTCCCAGGAAGCTCAGCTTCAACCTTCTCTCCCCGGCAACAACGCCAATTGATGTTATCACCCCAAGAAACTCTCCTAGGTTGTATATCAGAGATGCTCGGGAACATTACAAACTCAACAAAAATGTTGGAAATATGGTGGATGAATGAAAGAAATGTTGCATATTCAAGCCAGATAACCACTTCTACTGTGATTAACCCCAGAGATGGGTGAACACCCCCAGACTACAAGGCTTTAGACCACCAATTACTCACAGTTTGAGAAACAGGTGAAGATGGAGAATTCTGATCACACCAGCAGATGCACAGGACCTTGTGATGGCTAGCTGCAACCAGTTAAAAGGTATGCAAATCTATTTCCTAATGCATAGACAGGATGACAGCTCTTTGGCATTAAAATAATAGAAACCTACATACACATTCAATAATACTAACTAGATTCTAACACAGAGGTGGGATGACAACCCCTCTAATGCTAAACATCAAGAGCAATTGAAAAATGCATAACAGGCACAACCTGGATCAAAGAAGAAGTGGAAAGTGAGAAATTGATAGTAAAAGAAGCTTGTATTAGCTGAAAATGAAGACCAAACGTTGCAGGTATCATAGTAGTTATAGTCTCCATAAGTTGAAACTTACACAAAGATAACACTCATCAACCATTACATTCTGATTTCTCGATATATATAGAGGTTCATTACAAAAATATCTGCTATCCTATGCGTGGAGGGGTCATAATGGACCACCAACCACATTAACTATCTGATAAAAGTCTCTGCTACAATCTGCTGCTTCCGCTGAGTGAATTTGACATTCTCTGTACTCTATTGTCCTTCTTGGGCAACTGGAGTGAATTATGGATGAAATTCCATGCCTGATAAATGCCATGAATTACTCAAGGAGTGTCCTTTTGTTCTTCGGCCATAGTGCTCTTGAATGAGGTAGTTGAAGAGTAATTATGCCAAGTACAGGTAGCTGATCGCCTTCATTCTTCGGCAGCAGAGAACAGTCAAAGATGGCGAAGGCTTCATGACGAGCAAATGAGTGGGACCGGGAGTAAACAACAACCGTTGGATCAAGTAATTGAACGATGGAGATTAGTTTATGGAGGCTATCGGGAGGTATGTGAATGGAGAAATGTGGGACGTCGGATCATGGTTGTACAGATCCGATGGCTATCACGAGTTCAAAAAACGAGGGAGATAACAGGTGGGAGGACGTACGTGTGGGGGGTAAGCGGCTTCCCCGCACCACTCACAGGAGGCGGGCGGTATTCGTATGTGGGAGTGTGATCGAATATAACAATGATGCGTGGCAGATGTGATGGGCGTGAAACTGTTCTTCCCACGGGTTAACAGGCGTGCAGCTTTCGGCGGTAGGAGTAGCGTATATCGTTGGATTGATTGGGAGGAGCGATCAAACAGTGGGAAAATAATAAAGGTTCACGGAAATGATGTGACCAGGAAAGGTGCAGGTGAACGTACTCGATCACGTTATCAGGGTTTTATAACCTTTAAACCTAGCACTCGGGGCAACAGAACACAACTTTTACACTAAATGCAGGTGTAAAACAAGGGTAGCGGGGCTATGGAGTTATAAGGAGAATGAAGGGGAAGAAGGAAACAGACTAATTGTGAGCTCCCTTTCGGCATAAACTCACCACCAGACCTGAATTTGACCTTCAAACGCTAAAGTTTATAGTAGAGCTAACAACACTCACACTCAATTTGTACTTGCTTCATATGTCATTGTGATGTACTGCAATTCCTATATGGAAAAAGAATAAAACACTTACATCAACCTTCAAGAACATATGCAAAAATTACCTTAAAACAAAATATGATATAATGGACACTATTAATTGTCTAGGAAAATATTTAGTAAACATGCAACAAATGTCTGCACAACAAGAAATTTACATTGTGTTATCACTTCCATTGAATTTTAGCTCACGAAAATGTATTTTCGTTAACTCTCCTATAGCAGAACATGCATTTTCTTTGAAAAGAAAAAAAGACTTGCTAAAGGAACTAGATGACTCTGAAGACATAATGTGTCCATCAATATTGACTATTATATTCTACGACCTATAGCTATTAATGCTATATGTTTAGCAAAATTTGCATCTAGTTATACAAACAAAGGGCAAAAACACAAACAAGAAAATAAGCCATATTTCATTTGGTGCGTGAGATATAACAAATACAAAGACATTTTTTTTTTTTTTTGAGAATAGTTAATGTCATAGTATCTTTATCGAGTCAATGGGACTATGATTAACCAACATCACCCAAGTTGGCAATATGCATATGTTGCATTGGAAAAAACAATTAGGCAAAATGAACAAAAAATTGGGTTTGTTACAGGACCTACATGGGGTGACATATATTATGAATTCAATACAAAAGAAACACAAATGGAACAATTATTTGACATAGATACTCTAAAACCAAATGAAACAGAGAATACAAGATTTAATAAATCCATCAATTAAAAATATGGAACCTATGATTTCCAAAGTGATGTGCAACATTTCCAACATACAAAGTACTTGACTCTACTATCTACAAGGCCATATGAAAGTGTCAAACAACAAAATATACTAGAATACATAGAGTATTATAAGTTAATACGATAATTAAACCCAAAACATGCAACATTAGTAGCTAACGTGATAGCAAGAAAACTATATAAGCCAGATGAACCAAATCATTTGTTCTTGAAAGGACGTGCAGGAAGAGGAAAAAGATTTACAACACTAGCAATTTTCTAGTCCTTATTACGCATACATAATGGCATATTGGCTTATAATCCAACACAGCTAAAATGAATAATCACAACGCATACAGGAAAAGCTACATTTAACACAGGTGGTGTCACATTGCATTCTGCATTCTATTTACCCTTTAACAATAATGATTGTTCTTCACTAAACAACGAAAAGTTAGATGCAGTATCAAAACGCTTCAAACAACTTTGTGTAGTTCTTATATACAAGGCATCACTTGTTGGTGCAACAACGCTTTATCAGATTGATAAGTGACTCTGCCAAATCCTGCATACACCAACTTCATATTTTGCTAATGTTGACACGATATTCTCTGGTGATCTCTACCAAGTAATCCCTATAAGAGACTCTCTTATATTTTAAAACCCAAGAATAAGAAAAAAACATAATTCCATATGACTTTTGGATAGAGAGAATAAAATTTTATCAACTATATACATCAATGTGTCAAAAGGACCCGATCTTCATCAATTTCCTAAATAAGATGAGATTAAACACGCAAATTGATAAAGATATTGCATACATTAATGAAAATTTCCATAGGCCGCCACCTTTATATCCACTTTTCCCAAACATTTTCGACCAAAACAAGGATGTTCATAATCATAATACAAAAATTCTTTCATTGGAACATGGTCAACAAATACCACTTAATGTTATTGATGAGCATGAAATTGTTAAATCAAATTATTTTTATTTTGAAAATAAAATAGCATTGATGTCAACAATAATAGTCAAACAAAACATGTTAGTTGAGTTATATGTAGGAAAATACAATACCAATGATGGATTAGTCAATGATGCTGAAGGAATTCTCACATGTTACTCATCCAATAACAATGGAAATGACATTATTTGGATAGAATTTCCAGATGTAAACATTGGAAAGCATCAAAGAAACAAATTCAAGGAGTTGTATGAGATAAATATATTGATAGCATGGACACCAATATTTTGAATTGCAAAAGCATTGGCAATGTCCCACAACAAATTTACACCAAACACAAGGAGTAACATTGGATCAACTTGCGTTTGACCCAACTGGTGTCACCAAACATGGGCTAGTCTATACTACACTATCACGTGTTAAAACTATTGACTCGTTATACTTGATTAACAAGATAACACCCCAAAACTTTCATGTACGGAACAAGATATTAGATGAAATGAAACGACTAGAAACAATTGCTTCATGGAAACTGGAATTTACGAGAAAAAACCTAACAGCCTATTTTTTTTTTCAATTGCAACTTTAAATACACATAGTCTACATGCACATCTTAGTGACGTTGTCCATGAAAAAGACTTATTAGACAATATGATCGTATGTTTTAAAGAAATGCAATTGTACATTCCACCCAAAAACAAACAATTCCTACCATCCAAGTTTGCCATAGCAAATTACATGCATGGCATCCTTACTTGTGTAGAGAAGAAGATATTGATCAAAGAAACAAAAAACAAATTGTAACAACAAAACTGAACTCACGCTAATTGACATCTACTTCCAATAACCAATTTTATTAATCAACATTTATGCAACTCCATTTGAACAAGTGTCCACAATAATAGAAATGATTAGAAAAGCAAAATCACAAACTACACCTGTTAATTGTGTCTTCTTAACGATTGGTGATTTTAACATTGATATTCAATTAGAAACAACTCACAGTCGAGCTCTTACAGAATATATAAAAACCGAGAACTTGCAAGAAATAACAATTTATGTCCACGATAAAAAACAACAATATATCATATCTGGACAAGTTTACCTATTGAGCAATGTGAAACCAATCTTGAGAATGCATATTGGCAGATCATAGCATAATTTATGCTTTTCTACAACTCTAATCAAAACATGGTATACGCTATGTTGCATTTTTTATCACAACAAAAGCTAGATTTGTGTGCATCCCTCATGTGCAACAATCTAGGTACAATAATGTGCCTTGCCTTAGAATCGTCAATGCATCTAATTTGTTCTTTGTCTTCTGATTCACAACTTTATGTTTTCATTAGGAAATTTGTTGTCTCAAAACTAAAATATGTTTACGTTACACAACTAGTGTTTCAAACATATAACTCTTGTGAAATGTTTTCAATAACTGATTTACAATATGTTTGTTTCCTTGTTGTGTTTTCATAAGTGTACCAATAGAAAAAATGTCAACTCATAAAGCAGATAGTGCAACAAGAAGAAATGAATTCATTCATAAATAAGATAGTGCAATAGCAGAAATGAATACAGCCATAAAGCAGATAGTGCAACAAGCATAAATGAATCTAGCCATTTGGACAAACGGTTCACTCTTTTTCCTTTCACAATCAAGAACAAACCAACTAGTCTTTGCATTTATACATTAATTAATTTATAGATTTTCTTTTTCCATTTTAGTATTTTTAGTATTCGTATTTATACACTAATCAATTTCGTTTTTTATTTTTTCGTTTCACTCTTTCTAAAATATCCAGTAGGGAAAAGCAAAAACAACAAAGCGAGAAATAGCAGCATCATCCATAATGTACATTTGCATGGGAAGTTTAACAATTATAGTTGAAGGTGATCTGTTAGTGTTATATGGTCCTGATTCTACTCCAGTACCCTCCTAACCATAGAAGGCACAAGTTGTACATGTCAACCTTGTTGATGTGCATGGACAACTTACAATAACCATCAACATAAGTGATAAACTAATCTCTCAATTTGCCTCGTATTTCTCTGTCAGAAAAAGTGTTCGTATAATAGGATTCAACGCCACTAAGAAAATAAAATATGAAAGAGATGATGCTAGCCACTGTATCTCATTGAATTCAACATTTGTCGTTGAGACAATACCCATGCTTTGTTCTTAACGTCGGCTTACTCCAGACACTACGATTGCTATGCTTTTAGAGGAAAATAAAGATTATTTAGTTGGAAGCATCGCAACACTTGTCAAAGGATATTTCCAGCAGAATAATCGTCAATTTGAAATATATGTCAAAGGTGGTGAAACAAATAGTGACTGTGCTTCAGTATTGTGTCAAATATTATGTTCTATTATGCTTAGTTTTTTATGTGTCCATTTTTTCTGTCTCTTGCTAAAAGAATTTTTTTTTGATGCTTTTTCGATCATAGCTAATCAAAAATTTCACTTGAATTTCTTTCAGGTGTATTTGACCAAACAACACAAACAAAAATTTGTTGAACTGCAATATGATATAGTAAGAGGAAAGACAATCTTGCTTCTATTCAAAAACATGGTTCGAATTGGACCAAGAGAATCACATACCATATGTACATGTTTATCAAGCTTATTTGAGCCACTTAGTGATGAATTGCCAAAATCTTATCTACATACTCTTGCCAAAACAAAGCTCCAGGAAGGTTTTCAATTGCATTTCAACCACTTCTTATTTTTAGACTCTACCAAAAACAAATGTTCAACAAAGTTTTCAGCTGCATTTGAACTTTTTATAAGAATTTCTCTATTTCTTCTTGAACTATTTACTTTTTCTCTTACTATTTTTTCTTTTCCTTACATTAATCATCTACTATAAACCTAACAAAAATATTTGTATTCCCAATTGAACTATTACAGATTAATGGAATTCTCAAACTAGTTAATCTGTTTTTCCCGCCATACAAGTCATTATGTAGTGAGTGTAAACAACTGATTAGAACAACATATTGTCCAGTCAATAACATGATCTATTGCATGAACTGCGGTGACAAAGAGTTATTTTCTTATGAACATAGTCTACAATGTACAATAAAAGATGCATATGGAAAACTAGATTGCATCCTTCCAAATGACCTTCTTAAAATCTTCTTTTCAAGTCTTTTACAAATATCCTTTGTAGAATATAAACAAAACATCTCTACAACTATTTTCATGTTCTGTGCATTTTTTTTTGTAAATTAGCTGATGTATTAGGTCACAAAAAATATTACATATAGTTATAAAAGGGGTTTTCCATTTTCAGAGAGAATAGAGAAAATGCAGGCCTATCAAAACCAGAGACCACTAGACTTCCATAACTGACTCGGAGTCAAACATAATTCAAAACAGAAATTGGCCAACCACATAGGGTTGCTAGGCCAAACTGAAGCAACTAAACTCAAAGAAGGCCGCTAAGAGGCCCACCAATGCTAACATTCAACAGACGCAGAAACAAACCAAAAGCAGGGGACAGACATGAACCCACAATAGAAGATCGCCCCCCCAGGAATTTTACTGGTCGTTTCTTGTGACTCCTGGAGAACCAACATCACTTGGACCAACGCCATCATCTCCCTTGGGAGCATTACAGGACCTTTAGTGACTGAATATGGTTGTTTCGGGATCATCCTCAAGGATATCCACAGATACATTGAGCCCCTGGCGTATAGACGGCTTGAAGAGCCAAATGAAACTTCCCAGGCTCTGAGCCAGCATTTTCATTTCCTTTGTGAGGGAGTTTATGGTTATTTCTAGCTTGTCCAACCTCACTGAGTTCTTGGAAAAGGCAAGGGAGTGTGCTCGGTAGGCATCCATGAGAGCTGCTCCTTGCATGCTCAGGGCTTTGGCCAGCATTGTTTTCATTTGCCAAGCCTCAATCTGCGTTCACAGGAACTGGGTGGCTTTGGTTGCTGGGGTGCCTGAGTCTGAGAACCAGTCGACCTCCTCGCTGATGGTTTTCATGTCCATTCCTGCATGGGCTTTGTTCACCTCGACTTGGATTTATTCAAGAAATTGTTTACCTTTCTTGGATACAGAGGCCTTGTAATTCTCCCGGGCTCTTTTTAAATCTCTGGTAGCTCTAGAGCTACGGATGTTGCTATTGGCCATCGCACTAGTGCGGGTGCTGGTAATTGCAAATCGAACTACTAAACACAGAATAGTGAGAACAAGACTAAGCTCTAAGTAATACCGTATCTAGGTGAACTCTTTCCCGGTTGTCTGTGTATTAATAGTGAAGGACGTGGTGCAAGGGGCCGCAATCTTAATCGAAATCAACGTCTTTTCCATTTTCCTAACTCTCAGAATCCCCAGCAGGTGATTGACGACCTTCTTATTATTACAGTTGATTACAATCGGACTGCCATGCTTATCACTGAAGAGAAGAGGCCACACATAACTTAATTTGTGATGCGTGTGCTGACCTCTATCCCTGTGGTAGATTTTCCACCTTTTATGATGCGAGCCCTCGGACATCCACTAGCGGTGCCACCTCTAGGCATTAAGGATTAGGGAATAAACATTTATAGCAAACCACATAATTTGTTGATGATCGGTTCCTTGTAAGTTGTCCTTTTGTCCTGACACGCCTGTGAGGTCTTGCCTTGAGATTTGTAGGCATTTGTCCTAAAGATTGGCACATGTGATGCTCTGCCAATAGGTGTCAATGTCATCATTCCGGTGGTTGACTATGTGGTTGGCTAGGCTATCTGCCATTGCATTCGCACTACGCCTGATAGCCTGCAGAATGACTCCATTGAGAGTGGAGAGATGTTTGGCGATTAGCTCGTTGACCATGGCTAGGCGCCAGTGTTTTGTTACCTTCACAGTACACGAACCCTTTTGCATTTTCCTTGTCACATTGATGGCTAAGAGCGAGTCTCCTTCCACAATTGTTGCCCCACTCCCCAAGTAGATTAGGATTTGTAGCCCCTGCTCCAGAGCTGCAAATTCTACCTCGTTGTTAGTGGTTTGCCCCAGAGAATTGCTATAGACGTGAAGAATTTCCCCTTTGTCATTGCGTATTACTCCTCCAAGGCCAACCGGGCCCGGGTTGCCCCAAGAGACTCCATCAAAATTTAATTTGTGAAACCCCGGTAAAGGAGGTTGCTAGGACAGCAGAGAAGGTGCGGGTTGAGGTCTCTGCGCTGGAGAATTGAGGTCGGTTGCAACACTCATGCCAAAAATTTGCAGAATTCACCTGTCATTTATGGAAGGCTTGTTTGCTTGTTCTGCTTTACTCCTAGTAAGGGCAGTTTCACGCATATTTTACATGATGTTTGTTTTAATGGTATCTAGTTGCCTGGAATCTCTCTGAAAAATTCCTTTGTTTCTCTCTTTCCATGTGGACTAGACTATAAAACCAGGGCTTAGCTTCCATAGAATGTTTACAGCGTCGTAGCTACAATATTTGGTTCGCTAGTTGGCTATGCTATCTTGTATGGACTCTTTGTTCCTGTCTATTTATCTGAAGATTTCCTCCATCCATTCCCATAGTTTATTGGCCCATTCGCAATTGTTGAGGAAATGATTCATCGACTCCTCTTCTTTTTCACAGAGGGGACATCGAGATGGACCAATGAAGCCTTTTTGCACAGGTTATCCCAAGTGAGGATCTTACGATGCATTAGGACCCATAAGAAAGTCTTTATATTCAGCCAGATGGTGGTTTCCCAGAAATTATTGTGCCAGTTCACTTTCTCTTCCTGATTACTGTGTTCTAAATAAAATCTGGCTTCCTGTAGGTTGAAGGTGCCTCCATCCAATTTTCCCCACCTTAGTTGGTCTTCATCTTAAGAGTAACGGATCTTCCTTTTATCCAGACAAGAGTGCAAGGATAAGAGAAGGTTTCCCATTCCATCTGCCTATGGGATAATATTAGGTGTCCAATTTCTCTAATACTAGTCCACGATACTGTCTGTCCAGTATTGGTTCACCCTGAGTTTTCCTAGTTCCTGGTACCTGTGCTGCAAGGGAAGATAGTCAGGACTTTCAAGCTTGGGAAGTTGTTGCCAAGCATCTTCCCAAAAGAGAGTTGTGTTTCCATTGCGGATTTCCCAGAAGCAGTGATGTTGTATGATGTTCCGATTGGCCTTTTCCAGGTTCCAAATGGGGGATCCGGCAAGAGGATCAGTCAATCTAATGAGATCTTGAAGGCTCCAGTTTACAACATACCTAGCTTTCCATAATCTGGCCCAGGGTGTCTGTGGTTCTTTGACCTATCTCCACAAGAGTTTGGCCCCACAGGCTTTGTTTACTGTGTCCGGGTCTTGAAGCCCCAAACCACCCAGGATCTTGGGTTTACAAAGCTTTTCCCAAGCTACTAGAGCCCATTTCTATTTGTCAGATTTTCTATACCATAGGAAGGTTCTCTGAATGTTTCTTATTTTTTGGAGAACACCTTTGGGAGCCAGAAGGATGGAGAGCATATACTGAGGAATGGCTTGTAGGACAGCCTTAGTTAGGACAAGCCGACCAACAAAGTTAAGGACCCTATTAGTCCAGTGATTACTTCGTCCTTCGAGTTTAGAGAGTAGTTTTTCCCAGTGGAGCTTTTTCCAGGGTTTATCAGTGAGAGGGATCCCGAGATACTTAGAGGGAAGGCTTTTCCTTTTGAACCCAAGAATAGCTGTAAGATTTTTCTGGATCACTAAGTGAGTATTGAAAAAGAAAATGGAGGATTTATCCCGAATCGTTGGAGTACCATGGAACATGGTATCATCCATGAATTGTTGATAGTGGTGGGTGGGCAGAGTGGCAGGAGTTGGAGGCCCTGGATATGGTTCCTCTCATTTGTAGTTTTAATGATGCGACTCAGGTCTTCCATCAATATGACAAAAAGGAAAGGGGAAATGGGATCCCCTTGGCGAATGCCTCTAGAGTGAGCAAAGGGGAAGGTGGGAGCACCATTGACCAAGATAGAAAAGCTGGGGGACTTGACTAAGGCTAGAATCCAATTGATCCAGTGTTGTGCAAATCCGAAGGCTTCTAGAATGGCTTCAAGATACTTCCAACTGACCTTGTCATAGGCTTTCAAGAGATCCAACTGAATGATCATACCTACTTTTTTCTGGGATTGTAGAGTGTGAACCATTTCCTATGCTAGCAGGACATTATCCATGATTTGCCTGCCTTCCACGTAACCCGATTGCTCCTCTGAGATAATTAAAGGAAGAATTGCTTTCAGTCTGTTGGCCATTACTTTGGAGATAATCTCATAAATAACATTGCACAGAGCAATTGGCTGAAATTTCAAAGGGGTGCAAGCTGCCTCCTCTTTGAGAATAAGGGCGATGAAGGTGGAATTGAGGGATTTGAGGATGTAGGAAGATTTTCGGGAGTCTTCCACCACCTCCCACACTTCCAATCGCATAATTTCCCAGCAAGCTTTGAAAAAATCAATGGTGAAACCATCCGGTCTAGGTGCCTTTCCATTAGGCATCTCTTTCGCTGCTTCTTCCACCTCCTCCAAGGTGACTGGGCGGTCTAAGAATTTGTTCTGATCAGCGGTTATTAACCTTGGGATGGAGGACATGACTTCCCTAATAGCCTCTTCCCTATTAGTGTCTCATTCCATTGCTATATGGCTAAAGTGATCAGTGAGGATGGAGGCAATATCCTGATTAGAGTGGAGGGGATTGCCTTGTTCATCCTTCAACTGGGTGATTTTGTTGGTGCACCTGTAATCTATAGTCGAACGGTGGAAGAACCTGGTGTTATTTCCCCTTCTTTGAGCCATTGTATACAGGACTTTTGTCTCCATAGTATTTCCTCTTGTTGGCATCTTTCATTCCATTTCTGCATGAGGACTTGCTCCGTGTCAATGGAATCCTGGGTGATGGTCCCTTTGAGCCATTCAGTGTGGATCTGTGCTATCTGTTCCTCCAGTGCTTGTTTGTCTTTGAAGATATTCCCGAAGACCTCTTGGTTCCAGGTCCTAAGTCGAGCTTTGAGGTGCTTTAATCTGGCTTGGAACCGGTACATTTTGGTTCCTCTGGTATCTAGCCGCTCATGCCACCAATGTTTGATTTTAGATGTGAATTCCGGCTGGCTCAACCAAAATTTATCAAACCTGAAAGGTCTATTTTTCGGGGTGCTAAGGATGGCTGTGTCCAGGGTAATGGGCCAATGATTAGAGCCTCCACAAGGAATAATGTTTGATTCCACATTGACCCCCTCAAGGAGGATGCCTTCTGCTATAAGAAAATGGTCAAGTCTGGAGGCAATCTACCTTTCTCCTCCTCTTCTATTATTCCAAGTGTATAACCCATTTTTGGGGAAGATATCAACAAGATTTGTTGTTCTGATGAAGCTGTTGAATGCCTCTACATATCTATTTAGAGTTCTTACCCCTCCTTTCTTTTCTATCAGCGAGGTAATCATATTGAAGTCTCCTCCATAGATAGCTTTAGCCGTAGGATGTTTGCGTTGCATCTTGGAGAGACGATCTAACATCAACAGTTTATCCTCTAGTCTTTGGGGGCTATAGATATTAGTACACAAGTATGTATTGGATTCCCCTATGATTTGCAACTCCAGGGAGATGTATGATCTGGAAGCCTCTGCATTTATAAGATGGAGGGAGTGGGGATTCTAGAAAGTGGCCAGACCTCCATCCATTCCGTTCCCTTCCACTTCCATCTATTCCATTCTTTTTCCTAAATTTTTTCTTATTCCTTTCATTTTCTAGCTGCAGCACTTGGTTTCTTGTAAAAAAATCATGTCAGGATTTTCATTTTTGACTTTCTTTCTCAGAAGTTTCTATTTCCTTTGGCTGTTTAGCCCTCTAGCATTCCATGAAAGAATCTTCATACTTAACAGGGTTTAAGAGGAAAATGTGAAAGCCTCAAGGGCTTTCATCTTACCTGAGTTAAGAAGCATCTGACCTAGCTCTTGTAGTGCTTCATTGTTTGTTCGTCGGCCTCTCTTTTTCCTGTGTTTGACATTGTTATTTGTTTGATGTAATCCTTGGGCCTTGACGCCCAAATCCTTTGTGGCTCCAAACCCTCTTTTTTGCCCTTTTAGTTCTGCATCTTGCCTTGCTAGGAAGAGAAGATTTACTCTGGCTACTTCCTCCTCTGGGATGTGTTCCAATCCTTTTTGCTTCCATTGCTTTACCATGGTATTAAGATCCATACCCTCCCTCTCTAGTATGTCGCTGAGTTCCATATCCTCTATTCCGATTTCATTGGCTGTCATTTCCGCATCTCCTTCTAGGTCTTTTGCCAACTCATGACCTTGTAGGATCTCATTCGTCAGATCTGGATTAGGATCTTGGGCTTCCTGTGAAGGAGCATCCTGGATTACCTGTGTTAGGTCTAGTGCTTGGGGGATTTCAGCTGAACCTGTGCTAGACCCAAGAACTTCAAAGGAATTGACTGTTCCTTTCATGGAGGTGCTTGTTTTGGGATGGTTTTCCAATTGGCCCGTTGTCTCCCATTTGGATGGAAAAAGCCTTCCTGATCATTGCCTATGTTTTCTTTGGTTTTCTCGGTTGGCTTATTCATTGGGCATTCCCTAAACAGGTGTCCATGTTCGTGGCACTTCCGGCATTGAAAGGGGATTTGTTCATAGTCTATGGCTTGAAAGAAGACTTCATCTCTAAATTCTAGCCATAGACCTTCATGCAGTGCACCTGAAACATCCATTTCAACACATATTCTTGCACAAGAGGTGTACCTTTTTTGCAGGGTAGCGTCCGAGGCTTGGATGAAGGTTCCTAGCTTGTTGCCTATTTGTTCCAACGCTGCAGGTCTCCAGTGACCTATGGGGAGAGAGAATAGGCAAATCCAAACAGGTACATGCGTGAATGTTTCCTATTTTGGTGCAAAGTTGGGTTTCCAAGGTCTCATATAAAGGCATGCTGAGGCATAGAAATATGGTCCTCCATAAAAAATGTGATCCCTATCTTCCAGGCTCGCAAAAACAACAGTAAACAACCCTTTGGCCCCCAGGTGTAACCCGACATCTCCGTTAGGCTTCCATTGTTGCTTGATCCAGAAGTAGAGGGCTTTTTCTGTAGGCCAGAAGCCCATGAACTTTCAGATCACCGCATGTATTGACATATGGTCTCGGTAAGTTTGCTTTTCAGAGTCATTGATAACAACCCGTAGACTTTTTGTCATTTTGGGCTTGCAGCGCCCTAGGTCCTCCTATTTTCTTGTCGCTGTGGTCAATCCCTCCAAATTTGTGTCGTGCTGGGGCAGGGCCTCAGTTTCCACATTTTTTTTGTTTCTTCCTTCTGCTTCTTATGGTTCCTGCTCGGAACTGGGGTTCTCATTGTCTTTTCCTTCTAGAATCTTGATTTCATTGGTTCATTTTTTACTTTGGGTTTCCTTGGTTTGCCCACTAGCTTTTTTCTTCTTGCTTAGCTCATCCTTTCCTGCATTTTCAGATACAGAGATCTGCACCCCTTCCAGTGGGGCTTTTCCTCTATCCATCACTACTTGTTTGTATGAAGGGGCCCCATTGATCCCTGCTCACCTCATTTGTTGGGCCAGGGCGAGCCCACGCCTCAAAAGCTCTGTGAACAGGGCTTTGCCCTCTGCCAGAGTTTGTGATAGTGATCAGAATGCAGATCGGAATCCTAGTTCAGGGTCTTGCGCGCTCCACTTACACTTAATTTGTCCATTACCTTAATTCCTACAAGGATTACGTGCATTTTCACTCAAGGGAACCTTCACAATTTCAATGGAAAATATCATTCTCGATATGAAGCAGATTTGATACCTTCAATTACTTTGTTAAGCTCAAGGTTTTTTATATGCATGTTGACAGGCTACAGCTCTATTAACCCTCATTTTTTGTAACATGCATCTTAACAGTTGTAAATATGAAAAATTTTGTATATGTCTTAAGAGTTTTGTTGTTTAATGAAAATAGATGTATCTTCTTTCTCTTTGTTTTCAACCTATCTCTCTATTGTAATACTTGTTTTTAGGTATGATTGCACTTTTTATTGTTTCAATTTTGTTCCCACTTCTATTTACATTTTATTCTATTTATTCTATTTATTATAATTTAAATAGTGACATCAATCTTAACCACTATACCATATAATCACCTGATTAGTAGTTGTTACCCTAATCTTATTTGGCAGGAGTTGCGAACCAATTTCTTTAAAGTGCGAGAGAGAATAATTTTCCAACTTTCTCTCTTATGCCCGGGTTGTTCATGCTTACCTGACTTTGAAATTTATTTTGATAATATTTTTAGTTGTAAAAGGTCCAACTGCTATTAATGGCTCCACATGCATGATGCCTTATCTTTCTTAGAAGGTTTTCCTTCTCTGGCAACTTTTGCAATTTTTATTTTTTCAAATATACTTGGTCATGGACATGTGATGTCTTATATTGAGGATGATGATATTGTAGAACTGTGGATGATCTCAACCACTTCAATGCATCCATGCTCTTGGCCCAGAGGAAAATCGAGTTTCTTGACCGACCATCCAAAATTTGCTGAAGACATACTTACATACAAACATATATATGTAATTTGGTGTTATGGAATTTAGTTTTCTCTATTATTGGAGATTTATCCAGATTATTTATTGATCTAGTTTTTGTTTTTGTTTTTGTTTTTGTTTTTGAGGTTCATCATCAAGGTTCGAATTTGATGAACTCCATGACATAGTCTTACATATACTAGGCATAGTGCCTATTCTGGTGGCAGTAATTAGACAATGGAGATCAAGTCTCTCGCCTGTGTCTACTCACCACACAATCACAGCATATGCTGGTAGTTTTAGTTCTGCTTATTTCCTTTTTAGCGTTAGATGGTATCTCCAATATTTTACTCGCTCTGTGAGTGTTAGTTCAAGGTACTTTACCTTTTTCTTTCACTTGTATGAGGCATATCAATATAGATTTAAATTCTTCTTCTGAATCGTCTGAAATAGCTTGTTGTTATCAGGATGATGCTAACACACAGATTTAGCATTATAAGGTATGAAATGCACAGTGATTACCATTCCATTCAGTCCGAATTCTCTCATAATTCATGGCTATTGCTTTCCATAATCCGATGATACTATGTTTATGGCTGTTCTGCTTCTAGGAATAGCTTTCTCTAATTTCCCCAACATGATAGAAATTTGAGTTCTCTGATACTTGATAATTTGAATTCCACAACTAAATGAAAACTCAAATAGCATGAAGATTCAAACTAGAGTGATAATTCAAACAAATTGATCATTCAAGCCACAAATAATTTGGACTTTCTGTTAATCCGGATTTCACCCAAACGCATCTGAACTCCACCCAAGAAAAATAAAACAATAGTTCTGCGCTTCCACTGAACTGGAAACCAACCACATGCCAGAAAAGTGTCTTGGTTGCAAATATTCTTTTATCCTTGAGCTTGAGACCAATATTGAACTTTTGTGGTTAAATCTCAAGTATATATTTTCACAAGTGCTACTGATATTGCATTTGATTTGGATATAGTTTCCTTTCCTTTTCCTTCATCTCAAAAATTCCAACACATGGAATTTATATTATTCCTTCAAATGAGTATTTAGATTATTACATTAACAATAATTGCTTAATTTGCTTCAGCAGAAATGCATTATTTCCGCTTACTCCTGCAGAATAATATCGTGATTAATAATTATGGCTTTTGTAATGTTGAAGAATTAACTCATGATTGACTTGGACAATTTTCATGGTTAATTGTGTTTGTATCTTAACCAAGTAGTCATTCTAAGAAGTTCAGCTAACTTATGTCCAGGGCAGTGTCGGTTTAGCCATATAAAAGGATTAAGCCTGCATATTTGTCATGTGCAGCACCTCGGATACTACCTTCTCCAAGAAGATATCCTAAGCATGCACCGCCTATTCCTTAACTTGTAGCAGAGGATGATGAATCTGTCTCCCAATTTAAATTTGCCTGCACAATATTGCATGGAATGCCTTATATAAGTCTGCTCATAAATGTCTTATTATTCTTTCAGCTTAGTGTCTTCCTATGTTCATGCTGTATTCAGAGTGTAGTACAATTAATAATGAAATAGTGTACCGGTATTTCATATTTGATTATATAAACTAGACTTTGGGAAGCATGCTTCTCCATTCAATAAAGTCTATAATTTTTAGTAAATTGCATTATGTGTATAGTACATACCATGTTGATTGTTAAATCTTTCGGTGGATCCAGAGTCATTTGAAATTGCAGTAGGGGATATCTAGGGTCTTTTATGAGATTGTGTTACTTTGTGTAATGCACTATAGAGATTATGTGACGGAAAGGATAATGTGCTCTGCAGAATCACTCAGGTAGTAATCACTTTGCAAATAGCTGAGCATGCTTTGGCTCATCCAATTATAGCTTTCTGAATGATACCAACACTGATATATCAGATAGTTCACGATGTCGATCCAAATGGGCATCCTTAGGTAGTAATCAATTTGCAAATAGCTGAGCATGCTTTGGCTCATCCAATTATAGCTTTCTGAATGATACCAACACTGATATATCAGATAGTTCAC
>APFE030935716.1:0-39246 GCA_000404065.3 Pinus taeda
ATCTATTTCAAATCTCAATTTAAAAATTACAAGATAAAAAATATCAAAACTATAAAATAATTGTAATTCTTTTTTGAACTATAAAATAATTGTAGTTCACGCGGCCCTCCTCTCCTTCCTTCCATATCTTCTCACCTCACCTCAACACATATTTTCTTCATAACTCCGAAATCCTACCTCTGACCTCAACACATATTTTCTTCATAACTCCGAAATCCTACCTCTGAGCACCGAACCAAAAAATTTTAAAATTTTGAAACTCTAATTAAAAATCTCCCTAATATACCTCCGATGACTATTAATATAAGATTTTATGAAAAATAAAATAAATATTATATCTCTTTTCCCAAGTCTATACTTGAGCCTCAAAGAATTATGGCATCAGCTATTTTAAAAAATCTTCGATCTCATTAAAAAGTTGGCCTATTGAAATATAGTATATTATATATATATAAATATAATAAAATAATGTAAGAAAATAATTTTAAACTAAATTCAGGTAAATAGGGTATTTATTTACTTTATTTATCCTAATTTCCATGTATTAATATAAATATTAAGGAAAAGATGTGATATATTATTAATTTTAAGAATTTAATAAATGAACTATTAGTTTGTTTTAGTTTTTACCTAGTTTTAGTTATTTCCGCTAATATAATAGTAAATATTGGGAATATTAATAACATTGAGAATAATAATAATTTATCAGGGTTCGTGGGTCAAAATTAGACGTTATTTGATTTTCGCTGTTGGAATCTTGCTCGAGCTATTTAATGGTAGACTGGATCTGTCTCTTCAGCTTGTCCTGACGATGAACCACACTAGTTGGTTCTAACGCCTGGGCAAAGGTCTTTCTCTATGTGATTTACGCCGAAATTCTTCTTATAACTATGATGGATCAGAGAAGCCTCAATTATACAATTGAACCAACTTTGTTAGGTAAAGTTTAATTTAAATAATATTTAATATTTTTTAATTTATTGTTTAATAATTTATAATGGTAATATAACTAAATTTAATTTGTAAATTAATTAATTTAATTTAATTTATAAATGCAAAATTTGTACATAAATTCTATTAATTAATGTAATAATTGTAATTACTTAGTTTTAATTATTTTGTTAATTCAAAATTATTAATTAAATTAATTAGGATTATATTTTTAATTAAAATTTTTAATTTTAGTTTAGATAGACATTTTTCTAGAATTTTGATAATTTTGGCACTTCAACTTCGGAGAGGTATATCTCAAAATTTAATTATTCAAATGAAGATCACAATAGCTCATTGGAAAACTAAGATAGAGGAGAATAATCGAGGAAGGTTAATTTTAGTAGATTCAATCATTTAATGAACCATAAATTTAACAGAAGACAAAGTGACGAATTTGCAACAAAAAAAATAGTTTTTCTATTTTGATTGGGGCAAATTTCATTGGGTGGAGAAAATTGCTGTCAATAATTCATTCCCAATAGTACTCAAAGACTGATTTGATCCAATTGACACAATCATAACACGATAATTTCTTTGGATTTTAATTTATTTTTAATTTGACAATTTGTTGAGAAGTGGTTTTATTTCTATTTTGTGAACCAAATTTGTTTTAATTTATGAGTTTTGATTAGTTTTTGGCATGAGAGCAGTTGGGGAGATGAGGAAGAGAAGACTTGGAATAATGAAATTGCACTAGCAAGAGGGAAAGAAGAATTTTGACCAATTAAAATTTGTTGGAGAAAATTTATTCTCTAACAATTCTCTCATTTTAAATTTTTTCTTGTAATTATAAATATGACTTTTGTAGAATTTATCAAGGGGTTCTACATCTGAAATTTGGGGAGAAATTCTCTACAAAGAGAGGAATTTTTTGCACTGTTATAGGGAGCAAATTTTTTGTAGAGAATTAGCTAGTTTGGACTAGATCAGTGGAGATTAAAAGAGATGTATTTTAGCTCCAAATATTTCATGCTATCATGAAATTTTCTGAGAATTTCTTGCACTCAAACACTTTGATCAGATATTTAATTTTTGTACACTATTGTTAGAGATAGATCTTGATTGGTACTCCAATTTAATAAAATTTGATGCAATTCTTGATCTAGATAAGTATATGTTTTTGAATTTTTGCACTATTGTAAATTCATTTAATAAATTCTTGTTTAAATCAATTGAAAGTTATCTTTTAATGATGAATCTAATTGCTATCAAGTTAAATAACGAATTCGAATAGATAAACATGAAATATTTGTTAACTATTTAGCAAATTCATGTCAAGGTTATCTTGGATTTAATAATGATTATTTTATGAGAATTATTTCCTTAATGCAATCATATTTTTTTAGTTTAAATTCATTTTATTCGAATTTGGATGTATGTGCATTAGGGATCTGATGATTATTCATCAGATAGATGAATACATATATTTGCTCGAACAAGCAATAAGTCTTGGAACTATTTCCTTGGCTTATTGACTTCATTTTTATTCCAAATTCAAAGCTGGTCCAAATCCCCTTTTACCTTGCTCTTGGTTGAGAGAGGGACTAATAATTTTTATTGTTGTTTGTAAATCAATCTTTCTATTCATTCTTCAAAAAAAATGTACATCAATAACAAAAACCAAGGTAGTCTCACCTCGACTAGGTTTGTTGACTATTGCTAGTAGCAAGTGACAGTAAAACAAAACAATAGAAAGTAACAAAGACCACAGCTGAAAGGGTCAGAAGCACTAGAAGACAAACAAAATACATAAAACACCTGATATCATATCAATTGTTAGAAGTGATGGAGGTTGGGTTGTCCGGGGTTGTTCCAGGAGGTGGAGGAGGGCAGAGGGCACATTGCACATGCTCTTCGAAATGGGCCATCCATGCCTCCATCTTTTCAACTCTCTCGGAGAGTAGATTTTGGTCGTGCCAGACCACCACCACACGTTCTCGGGTATGGCACTGAAAATAGTGCATCTTGTTTAGTGTCACAATAAGCTCTATAGGTGGGGGAGTTGGATTTGTTTTTTGGTAACCTGTGCCTATAACCGCATGAATTACAAGGCCTCCATGTGGTTATAGGCCTCCAAATGCATGCATAAGCCTGTAAGGGTGCGACTATAGCCCAAAACTTCCAATTCAGAGGGTGTGGTCCCTGATTCTGAGCCACCATTTTAGGCTAGCCTACAGACCACAACCAAAAACTCAATGAGACTTTACAAAATAAATAACATCAAGACAAAGCCATCCATAAGAAACCCAATCAAAGACTTGACCTAACCAGGCCTAACCATGAAATTTATTTTGTAAGGCATATTGAGAACATGTAATCTACAACTCATGAATGCATATATGAGCATAGGGATATGAAACTTATCTGATATCCACTAAGAAGGTATAATTCCCTCTCATAATAGTTGTAATAACATTTGTTAGCTCATGCATTCAATAACCATTCATCAACTAATCAAAAAATACTAAGAGCCATAGCTAGAACCTATTATGGAACCATGCTTATAACCATCATATAACTAGAATAGTAGCCATGATAGAGCAAACCAAAACCACATAATAACAAGCAGAAGTACTCATGAAATACAATAGGAAAATAACTATTATTAACATATTAAAAATCGTACCAAGTTAGGGACTTCCACGTACCACTTGACCATAAATTGAGCTAAACAAAATCTTTCTTTTATCCAATCACCCATGTGCCATATTCCAAACATGAATGTGGGACTCAAGACATAAAAAACTAGGGCTTCCCAGAGATTAAACCACCTCCACCCTCATGCTCCCTCAATCTTGCTAAGACCTGTCAAGAGATCACATAAAAAAACCAAATCATAAACAACTAGGGATTTTTGGAGATTAAACCATCTCCACCCTTAGGTTACCGTGATTCGGCCAAATCCAGTCAAGAGATCAAAATTACCAAAACAAGCTTGAACGCCTCATAATTTTTTCACCATTACCTTGATGAATTTTCCTTTCTCCACCCACCTTTTGAGGGATTCTTGTAGATTAAACCACATCCACCCCAAACCCTTGGGGAATTTCCCTAAGAGCACCTCAACTGGTTCCAAAACCATCTAGAAATCCAAAGCTCAACCAAATACAAGAACCCCATCACACCATGTCTTATCAGAAATGGAAAAGGAAAGGCTGAAAACATTGTCACACTCTACAAAAGCCATGACAATTTTAGCAATAGAACAAAATAATGCATGCATGTACCATGCATTCTCCAACTAACTAGGAAATAATACATGCAACTTGTTACATGCAAGTCTTCCTGTTGAAGTTGCTTAATCCATCTTTTCCTTGCTTGTACCTTTCTTTCCTTTTCTTCCTTGTCCTTCCTTTGCCTTCCTTTCTCCAATGCTAGAGTGCTCTAAAAATGCTCTAAGTGTGAAAGAGTATGAGAGAATAGAGAGAGCTCCAAAAATGAACTGACAAGAGCTTAACTAGAAAAAGCTGTGAACTGTTCCTCATAAGCCTTTTTATCATTGAGGCCTCTATTTTCTTCAATTTATTTATTTTTTCTTCAATTTTCCTCTCATGCAAAATGTGACCCTTCATCTCCCTTTTCTCCTATTTTTCTTTATTCACATAAATAAATTCCAATTAACGCCTCTTTGCTTTACCAATTTCCTTAGCCATAATAAACTAAAATGAACACCCACTAGGATGTTTTTCCCTACATTCAACTTGGAACAAGTGTCTCATGACCTTGGTCTTATTTTTCCTTTATCAACTTTTATTACATGAACTTTTAACCCGGGGCTATTACAAACCCCTCTCCCCTAGGGGAACATTGTCCTCAGTGTTCTATGACACCTATGACCAATAAGACCATTGAAAACCAAAAAATATTTCCCATGGAGCTTTATAACTCATCTCATTGCAGTCTTTACAATGCAAACCTATTGAAAAGCAAACCCAACATGACAAACATGGCACCATGATATCCATACTGCTCATTGGAGCTTTATAACACAACTCATTGTGATACTTACAATAAAAACCATACATAAATATGTACATATACCAGAAATATTTTCCCTCAACTGATAAACAATGAAGAATACATAGTTTTCATCTGATTAGCCATCTCCCATGTAGCTTCATCAAGCCCAAAGTGCTCCCAATGCACTTTATCTTACTTGATTGCTCGGTTCTAGAGCATGAGTTATTGATTATAGAATATGAACTAAGGGTCTAGCTAGAATTCTCCTTCTGGTTCCACCTGCAAGACAAAATAGTTAATCACATGATTAACATCCTTCACATAGATTTTAAGCAATGAAACATGGAAAACATCATGGAATTTCACTGTTGGAGGTCGTGCAAGTCTGTAGGCCATTTGTCCAATCCTCTTAAGGTATTGAAGTGCTTGCAATACTGAGGTTCCAACTTGGCACATGAGCTAATGCTCAAGGAGCTCCTCTTGGGCTTGATGGATAGGTACACATGGTCCCAACCTGAAACTCCTTAAATGCCCTGTGATGATTTGAATAACTCTTCTGCCTATGAAATGTGTTGCCTTTAGATTCTTCTTGATAACCTACATTTCTTATTCCATCTCTTCCAACATGTCTGGTCCAACCAATACCTTGTTCACTGGATCACTCCAACTACTAGGAGTATTACAACTCCACCCATAAAGTGCCTTAAACAGACTCATACTCAGTGACTTTGTATACCCATTATTGTAATAAAACTCTACCACTGGAAGATAATATTCCCACTTCCTCTACTAGTGCATAAAATAAATCCTTAACATGTCCTCTAGAATCCCATTGATGCTCTCTATATGTCTAACTATCTATGGATGATAAGTTGTACTAAAATCCAACTCTATACCCAACCCTACAAACAACTCGTTCCAAAACTTGGAAGTGAGATTAACATCTCTATCTGACACAATCTTCGTAGGAATTCCATGAAATCTTACTATCTCCTTGATGAAGACCTAAGCTACCTCACTCATTGATTTAGTAGACTTGATTGGAATGAAGTGAGCTACCTTGGTCAACCAAAACCATGATGGAATCATGTTGTCTAGATGTCCTCGAGAAACCTATAAGGAAATACATGGAAATGAACTCCCATTTCCATTTTAGAATCAAAGTTGGATATAGTAAAACACTTGGATGATTACACTCTAATTTTACCTATTAACAATCCAAACACCTAGTAACAAACTCAACTACCTATTTTTTCATATTGAGCCAATAATGAAACTTCCTCACAACTTTCAAAGTATTATGATATCCCAGGTGACATGAATATGACTTGAAATTAAATTCCCTCTAGATAAGATTCTTGAGCTCACTATTGTCTGACACATAAATCTTGTCCCTAAATATGACCAAACCATATACCATGAGATGATGATCCACATCTTGATGACCTGTACCCTGCTATTGTAACCTATGCTTAAGTTGTTGGTACCTGTCATCCTGTTGTCTTGCCTGCAAGATCCAATCTTGTAAATATGTCGCATACGAACTCATAGTTTTTATGTGATTTACTTGCACTCTTATGCTAAGAGTATCTTCAACCCTATTCTCCTTACCCTTAATGTACTTAATCTCAAAATCAAACTCATTGAACATGGATAACCACCTATATTTCATGGAATTCAAATTGGGTTGGTCAAACAAGTATCTTAGCCCATTGTGATCACCCATCAACACAAACCTCCTGCCAAGAAGATAGTGCCCCTACATCTTCATGGCATGTATGATAGCTGCCAACTTAAAGTCATGCGTCACATAGTTTTTCTCGTGCTCATTCAGTTTCCTTGAATCATAGCATACCACTTGTACCTCGTACATCATGACTCCACCAAGTCCTCTCTTGCAAGCATATGTACACACCACAAATTCTTTATCTAGATCTGCAATCTTTAAAACTTTAGCATTTGTAAGAAACTGCTTCAACTTCTCAAAACTCGTTGGACATTCCTCTGTCCATTCAAAATTATTTCCCTTTCTCTACAATGATGTAATAGGATAAGAAATCCATGAGATGTTCCTGATGAACATCCCTCAGTGACCTGCTAAACCCATGAATGATATGAACTCATCCACATTTCAAGGAGCTTCCCATTCCATGATAGCTCCAATCTTTTCCGAATCCACTGCGATGCCTTCCTTGGAGACAACATGTCCCAAGTAATGTACATTTTTTTGAAAGAAGCTTCATTTAATAAGCTTCACATACAACTGATTCTCTCTTAGAAATCTCAATATTGTTGCTAAGTTTTTGACATGCACTTCCTTATTATTATAATATATCAATATATCATCAGTGAATACAATCGCAAACTTTTCCAGATAAAGACGCAATATACTATTCATCAAACACATGAAAGTAGTTGGAGAATTAGTCAAACCAAAAGGAACCACAAGAAACTCATAATGCCCATACCTAGTCTGAAAAGCAGCCTTGTAGATTTCCTCTTCTTTGATGCATACCTGATGATATCCCGATCTCAAATCAATCTTTGAGAACATTGCTTCTCCCTTCAACTGATCAAACAAGGCATCAATCCTTGGAAAATGGTACATGTTATTGATAGTTACCTTATTTAGTTTCCTATAATCAATACATAACCTGAGAGTACCCTCCTTATTCCTTATGAACAACACTGGTGCACCCCAAGGAGACACACTTGGCCTAATGTATCCCTTGTCAAGCATTTCATTCAAATACAACTTCAATTCCACTAGCTCTAGAGTGCTCATCCTGTAAGGTGCCTTTGATGTTGGAGCTGCACCAGGTACAAACTCAATAGAAAGGTCCACTTCCTTGTGAGATGGCAACTCTGAAATATCTGTTGGAAATACATCTCGAAACTACGACAAAACCAGATACCTCTTCAAGACTTCTATATATTCAACATCATTACCTTTATCATTGGAAACATCCACTTCAAACAATACACACCCTTTCTTGCAAATAAAATTTTCTTGCATAGATGTAACCATTCTCATCGATGTAGGATTCTACTTATCATTCAAGATTCTTTTCTCTCCATCATCATCCAAGCACTCAATAGCCTTCTCATAACAATCCACCTTAGTCCTGTGAAGATACAACCAATCCATACCCAGAAGAATATTGTATGATCCCAATAGAAGCACATTCAGATGTGTTGATGTAGGCCTACCATTTATCTCAAATGCACAAGCTCTTACCCAATGATGAACTCTTGTATTAGTACCTATATCCAACTGCACCAACCAAATCTTTGCATGCACTTCTTTTCTCAAACCAAATTTATCCACTAGTTCAGGGTTAACATAACTATAATTATATCTAGGGTCAATTAAAATATAAACAACTCTATCACAAATATTACCTCCCGTTTCAATAATGTATGCTTGGTGATCTACCTATTTGTTATCAAAAGTGGCATAGGTTATAGGAATGCTCTACCCAACATCCCCAACTATCTTCATCTCTTGAGCACTTTAGATCTGAGGTCTATCACACTAATACAATGGACAATTCTTCTTGCGATGATCCTTTCCACATATCCAACACTGCAATTGTCCACTACCTTTTTTCTACTGCTCTCCAAGCTAAGGTCCATCTCCCTTCTCAATTGCATTAAACTTCTTGTAAGGATGAACATTATCCTTCTCACCTACATCCTAAGGTATTGCCTCCTTTGGTGGCCACTTACCTTTGGTCTTCTCATTCCCTTTCCAACCCTGCTTAGACTTGGTCTTAGATTTCTCATAACAATGCTTAAAATTTCCAATGACTTCCTCTAATGACTAAGGCCCATCGTACTCAATCTGATCCTTGAATGTTAATGGTAGTCCACTAACAAATCTATGAAAATTTTTCTTCTCATCCTTAAGATATGACACATACCTCAACAAATATAGGAACTTAGTCATGTACTCCTCATCTATTCCCAATCCCATATTCATCAAACAAAACTCATTGGCCTTACCATTGTAGTACCTCTCTAACAAGTACTTCTTTCTAAAAATTCTCTTGAATTCAGGCCAACTCAATTTGTCTATCTTAATGTCTCTAACATGCTTCACATGTTCTCACCAGATGTCTACTTTCCCTTTGAGGCTGAAAATAACTATCCTGAACTTCATGTTTTCTAAATAGTCATGCTTCTTAAAGAATTTCTTCATCCCAAGTAGCCATGTCTTTAAATATTCTATTTTATTAAACTCTCCATCCAATGTAGGTGGCTTGGCTTTCTTGAACTCATCTAAAAAATATCCCCTCTCACTCCTCCTGTAACGATGATAGCGATGATTACCATGATGCCTGTTTGAACCAGAACTACAGTAGAACCCATAACCAACACCTCTCCTCTTAGGTGTATCCAAGAACCTACCATCTTTGACTATGTCATCCCTATCCGACTTGCTACCATATTCTCCATTAGTCTTGTCCTCTTGTCCATAACTGATTTGGGGATATCCCTATCACTACAACTATGAGAAACTATGAAGGATAACTACATTTGCCTCTGCTGATTTTTCATTTTCCTTGGAAATTATTTCATGTGACTGAATGATCCTATCCTTATCTTCCATCCAACTTCGGATTTCTACCTTTAAACTTACGAAGGTGTTTGTTATGCTTAGAGAGTACCCATCTCTTGGTTTCTCGTCTAATCTATAAGGAGACTCTTGTGAACTATAATCCACAATTTTTCTAGTCATCTCTAATCCTCTTCTTCTTGCAAACATATTATGTCAGATAAACCAAATATAAACATTATCAACATACCTCAGTGAAGTTCAGGGGAGGCTATCTCGTCTGCAAAATGAGTCTATATTAGCACGATACATGTATATATACATAATCATATCAATATATTGACATCATACATGATAATACTAACTACATACAATGGCCTCATGCACATCAACCATAACCATGATACTGCATGCATAACAACCAAATATACATTGACATGCATGCATGACAAACACATTATGCCCATCGAGTCCAAGTGTTTGAACCATGCTCTAATACCAATCTATAACACCACCTCCTACATTTGCCTAGTTTCGCCAGCCTGTTAGGGTAAACATGAGATGAGGGCTACTATGACATGAAAAAACCTCCTAAGTACAGTTAAGGAAGTGGAGTTGACAAACTGTAACTTTACTGACCTTCCTCAAGAGCTGTAAGACACCCATGAGCTAAAAAACCACTCCAAGTCCCAAAGACCTGAGCTAGATTTCCTTTTTAGTGACTTGGTCCCACAACCGTGTGCATGACAATGTCTCCATGTGGTTATAGGCCTCCAACTACATGAAAAATCCTATAAGGGTGTGGTTATAGCCCAAAACTTCTAGTTCAAAGGGTGTGGTCCTAAATTCTGAGCCACCATTTTAGGCTAGCTTCCAAACCACTACCTAGAACTCAATGAAACTTTCTAGAATGATAAACAACAAAAACAATAAGACAAAGCCATCCATACAAAACTTTATCAAATACTTGACCTAACAAGGCCCAACCGTGATATCCATTTTGTCAAACATATTGAGAACATGTAATTTATAGGTCATGAATGCATATCTGAGCATAGGGGTCTGAAACTTATCTAAAATTCACTGAGAAGGTACAATTCCACCTCATAATAGCTACAACAACATTTATCAACTCATGCATTCAATAACTATTCATTAACTGATAAAAAAATATCAAGAGCCACAGCTAGAACCTGTTATGGAACCACGCTTATAACCAACGCATAGTCATAAAAGTAACCATGATAGAACAACCATCAAAGCCACATAATAACAAGCATAGGTACTCATGAAATACAATAAAAAAAGAGATCTTATTAACATATGCAAAAGCCAACCAAGTTAGGGACTTCCATGTACCATCCAACTATAGATTGAGCTGAACCAAATCTTTCTTTCAGCCAATCAACCTTGTTCCATATTCCAAGCATGAATGTGGGACTCAAGACATAAACAACCAAGGCTTCTCAGAGATTAAACCACCTCCACCCTCATTCTCCCTCTATCTTGCCAAAACCGGTCAAGATATCACATAAGAAAACCAAAAGATAAAAAACCAGGGCTTCTTGGAGATTAAACCACCTCCACCCTTAGGCCATCATGATCCTACCAAAACCAATCAAGAGATCACAATGCCCAAAACAAGCTTGGATTCCTCATAATTTCTTCACCACTACCTTGAGGAATTTTCTTGTCACTAACCACCTATTGAGGGCTTCCCAGAGATTAAACCACCTCCACCTTGAACCTGTAGGAATTTTCCTAAGACCACCTCTATCGGTTCCAAAGTCATCTAGCAATCCAAATCTCAACCAAATAAAAGAACCCCATCACACCATGGATATATATTAATGGAAAGGCAAGGATAAAACCACTCTCACATCTAACACAATCCATGCTAATGACAACAAGATAACCAAATACATACATGCATGTACCATGCATTCATCAACCAACTAGGAAGTAACACATGCAACTTGTTACTTGCAAGGCTTCCTACTAAAGCTGCTTGATCCAAATTTTCCTTGCTTGTCCCTTGCTTTCATTTTCTTCCTTGTCCTTCCTTTACCTTCCTTTCTCCAATGCTAGAGTACTCCAAGAATTCTCTAAGCATGCAAGAGTACGAGAGAGTAGAGAGAGCAAGCTAAACCAACAAAAGATGTGAAATAATCCTCATAAGCCTTTTTTTATCATTGAGGCCTCTATTTTCTTCAATTTCCTCTATTTTTCCTTCAATTTTAGTCTCATGCAACCTATGACCCTTCATCTCCCTTTTCTCCTATTTTATTTTATTTTATTAAATAAATTCTAGTTAATACCTCTTTTCCTTTGCCAATGCCTTCTCCAATTTCCTTTTCCATAATAAAACGAAATGAACACCCAATAGGATGTTTTTCCCAACATTCAATTTGGAATACGTGTCCCATGACCTTGGTCTTATTTTGACTTTATTAAATTTTATTACATGAACTTTTAACCCAAGGTTGTTACACCAATCTTTCTCGTTGCTACTAATTTTAGTCAAAATGCTTTCTAGTTCTCTATTGATCACCTCCACTTTCCCATTTGCTTCTTTGACTACCTTTACTTCATCCCACTTTGTCAAATAATATGTGCACACAATGGTATACTTCTTCTATCTAGATGGGGGGTCAATATGTCCAATGAAGTCCATGCCCCACTTCTCAAATGGCTCAAAAGTCACTTGAGGTTGTAGGTGCATCTCATCCCTCTGAGTATATTTACCCATCCTATGACACTCATCACATTGTTTAGTGTACCTCTTGGCATCTTGATGTAGGGTAGGCCAATGGTATCTTACTTGAAGAATCTTGTAGGTTGCTTTCTTATAAGTAGAAAAATGGCCCTAGAGGGTCCATCATGACATGATGAGAATATGTCATAGACCTCATCTTCTCTTACAAATATTCTTAGGATTTCATCAGACCCTATTCTAAAGAGTTTTCTCCCAATCCTGGTATAAGGAGAACTTTTCCTGAGAATTTTTCTCTTTTCCTTTGAAGAGAAGTTAGGGGGGAAATTGACGAGTAACATTTTTTTTTCTATATTAGAAAACCAAGGGAAAAGAAATGATATGGAAAATAGGTGATTGTTTAGAAGTTGGTTATCCATGATCTCTTCATTATCTACAAATATGGTTAGTCCAGACAAGAAATCTACAAAAACATTTTTCATTCCATGTCTTATCAATAATGGATAGATCAAATTGTTGTAACAACAATAACTATCTAATGATTCAAGCATTGACATTAGGTTTACTCTTCAAGTACTTAATGAATGCATTATCAATGTGCACAAAAACTTGATATCTAGCAAAGTAGTGTCTGAATGTACTCAAAGAATATACAACAGATAAAAGTCCATTTTTGGTGACTGTGTAATTAAGTTCAGTCTTAGAAAATATTTACTAATGACATGGATAGCATAAGGAAATTTACCTTATAGATGGCCTAATGTTGCTTCCACTTCTTTTTCTAATGCATCTATGTGAATGTGGAGGGGAAAGGCCTAATTTGGGCCTCTGAATACTGATGCAAATGTCAATTTTTCTTTGATCTCTTCAAATGCCTTTTGGCAAAGGTATACCAATATAAATCCAAGCCTTTTGTTAGTAAACCAAATAGAGGTGAAGCAATTTTATGGAAATATTTAATATATATCCTATAGTACTCAATAAGTCCTAAAAATCTCCTAACATCGTTTTGCCTTTGTGAGACAAGAACATTTATAATAATTGAAATTTTATTAGGATCAACCTGAATTCCATCCTTAGAGAAGAAGCGGCCAAGAAAAATTCCTCCATTCATAAAAAATTGGCACTTTTTATGGCTTAAGGATAGATTCATTTCTATGCATATTTTCAAAACCTTACACAGGTTAGAGAGGGCTTTGTGAAAATCATCTCCATAACATGTGAAGTCATCCATATAAATCTCTACTCAGTCCTGTACAAGATCAACACAAATACTCAATACCGCCTTCTTGAAGGTGGTAGGGGCATTGCACAAGATGAATGGAAGGACCTTGTAGGAAAAAGTTCCCGATAAGCATGTGAAAGTAGTCTTATCCTAGTCCTCATGAATAATTTTGATCTGATTGTAACCATTGAACCCATCCAAAAATGAAAAAAACTTATTTCCTGCAAGAGCATTCAAAGCTTGGTCAATAAAAGGTAAAGGAAAGTTATATTTCTTGGTGGCCTTATTGAGTTATCTGTAATCAATGAAAACTCTCCATTTCCCATTCTTCTTCTGGCACAATTACTAAGGCTGACACCCACTCACTATCTAAAATTGGATTGATAAAACTTGCATCTAATAATTTCTGCAATTCCTCTTTTACAATGTCCCTAAGTGTAGGGTTCATTCTTCTATGAGGTTGGCAAAAATGCTTATGGTAATACTTAATATATGTATAATGATTATATAAAGAGGAATGAACTCCCTTTATTTCTTTGTAATCCCAAGAAAAAACATCAAGATTCTTCCTTAAAACAATGAGAAATTTTTCTTCTTGATAAATTGAAAGATGAGGGTTGATTTTTAGATTTCTAGATGGGTTAATTTCTACAATTTTTACATTAATTTTGTTACAAATAGTAGTTATTAAATCTTCCCATGAGTTGTCTTCAATTTTTCCTAAAGGTTCTTATTTAAACCATTAATTTGCATGGTAGTAGGATACTTATTTTGCATAAAATTATCAGTCAAATTGTCCTCATCCAATTTCTAGCTACCAGTAGAAGCTTCTAATATAGAAATGGGGTAGGTTGATGAGTGATAGAGTTACTATTCTTCTTCGTCTTCTTCCAACATAGGAAAGTCATGCTGAACAAGGGGTTGAGCAGGGGGTATAGTATATGCTATTTTTTTAGCTTGCCATTTGTAATTGTCATGTTTCTAGCTATACAACTAATATACGCGTTGGAAGTAGTTAACCAAGGTTTTCCTAGCATAAGAGGATAGCCATTGAAATTGGTTTTGGGTTGGATAAAATGGAAATGAGTGGGGTTCTCCCTAGAATTTATGGAAACTATGACATCCTCAATGACACCTTATGGTGCTATTGTGGATCTATTTGCAAGTTGTAGCACCATTGTGGTTTTCCTTAAGGCTCCTTTTAGGTTAAGCTTAAGCATAATATCCTTGGTCATGAAATTTATTGCATCCCCTAATTAAATGATGGTATTGGGGACTACGATGTTGTTAACGTCCACATCTACTCCTGGGTTGATGTTGTAGTGGCTACAACCACCCTCAAAAATTGTGGCTCACATGCAAATTTCAAAGCCTACCTTGGATCCTGCGATCAATTGTTCCTTGGTCACTTGTTGGTAAGATGATGCTCTTAAGCTCCCCTCCTTGATTGTAAGAGTTTTCCATATTATCATCTTTACGCAACATATGTCATTTTTGGGCATACAGATTATTATTTTCCATGCAAAGGGGATGTTGTTTTGCTTCAAGGGAAAGCATGCAAACATGAGTTTTTATCATCTCATACATGTTTCACACTCACTTCATGCACTCTTTTCATGCAGGTTGTTGCATCAAGAAGTGTATTTTTTTATACATTGTGGATGGTCTACTTTGTATCACTAAGTGTTCGTGTGTGATCATGGTCGAGTCCTATCACTGTTTACATATGTGTCACATATTTGACATTGATCTAGGTTTAGGTGTGAAGAAGGACCTTACCAAGACCTTTTACTTTCGTGATGTGTTAAAATTTATTTTTAAAAGAACATTAAGGAATACAAGTGCATGCAGAAAAGAAGAGGAGCAATATAATCATCAGCACATGGAAACATAAGTTGTTGTTAATGGATTTCATCTAGGAGGGACTACGTCTCTGGGCCGCGGTCAAGATGGTGTAGGCCGCTGCATTAGGTGTTGTCACTAAAAGTGATGTACACAAGAGTTTGTTGTCTCGATCATAGAAGGAAGAAGGCCCTCATGTAGGAGTGGCTTTAAGAGATATTCCAAAACTAGAACTCTCAATCAAAAGACTCCTATGAGTATGATACAAAAACACGAATGGTGTGCATCCCGCCAACATGGCACAAAAGGGATGTCAAAGAAAAACACATGCACAATGATAGCAAGAGTATCCTAGCAACATACAATAAGGGATCTCAAAGCATAAAGTACATCATATGAAGATTCTGCATAACATGAAGCAAGAAATCATGACAACATGAAAATAAAGAAGATCATACATCAATACCAATCTAGGATCTGTAGCATAATGTAAAAGAAGAAATATATGAAATAATCATATACCTCACACCAACCATGGGCCATCTGAAGATATGAATGAAGAAGTGGATAAAGTGATCCATAGTGAACATCTGTTCACATCATCATTGCACAGGCACAGTCCACTCCCAATCTGTCATGGCCTCACTATGAATAGCCATATGAAGAAGTGTTGCTCTGAAGCAACTATCAAAGTGTTGAAGCTTGCTGAAACACTGATTTCACAACATCAATATGCAAGAAGAATAAGTGATTGAAGAAGAATCAATCAAAGAAGCATTAATGAATAGATGAAATGCTAAGAAGAAGAATATATCATGCAGAGAATAATCGACCAACAGAAACATAACCAATCATAAAGAGAAGAATCACTTGGGTCTTCTCGTTTTGTAGCTCCATGGCTATCTGGCCCTATAGCACTCGGGTTTGTTTGCAGCTCTATGAATCTGCCAAAAATTCAAGTAGTCTTTGGCTATCATGCTTCGTTGTAGCTTTCTGCAGCGCTCTAGCTATCTCAATGCCTAGACCCCTTGTTCTACAGCTCTCCATCAATGTAACCTCCTCATTGAGGTCTCTGGCACTCAGGCTCTCTAGCATTCCCCAACACAATCTCTTGGGCTCTTCTGACACTGTCTCTCTGGCCTTTTTCCTCTGGCATGCCGCCCCCGCATCTCTGTTACCCATTGTGTTTTATAACACGTTTTCGAGATAGGGCAGTGAATAAAAATTGGAGTTTGTTGCTTGTAATAGAAGCCATTTGTATAGAACAATTGGCAGGCACAACAATCTTTAAAAATAGGCCTTTTATCATTTTACAATGATATGACAAAAACTCGGAAAACACTGAAAATCATTGAAAAATCCAACAGTTCGGATTTCAAAATTTTTAAAATTGAGCCTATAAACTTATCGGGTTTGAGATACATCACAAGTCGGGATCGCAAGGCACCGATCGTCGATCACTGAGCTCGCCGATTAGATATGGACTATTGATCGGTTCTAGATTGGATGGCTGCGATTTAATCGCTATATCACTATTGCTATGGCTCGGGTCCTTCGTCGATACATGGGCATGTGCCGACGTCGATTGCCAATATTGGCGATCACTAATCATAGGGTATAAAGTCCCATTCATCATCGATCACATAACTGTAAAGCACCAATCACATAATTGTAAACCGTTGATTGCATAACTGTAAAGCATCAATATCGCATCTATCATGCCCTCGACTTTGATATCGAAGATCACTGATTGGGGGTCCTAAAAGCCTACCTTAAGTTCGCCCTTTGGACTATGCTGATTGTGATTTTCATTTAAGGCCAAAAAAACCCATTTTTATGAGAAAATGCCTCATTTTCTTAAGGAACAGAGGCACCTTATTTTCGCGATAACTTCATGATTTGGACTCGTATTGATGAATCATTCACACCTCCACGATCAAGAAGATGAGCTATTTGATCTGCTCCTAGTTCGACATCATTCTATTCACTTTGATTTTTGAGTGTTTCCATGCCATGGTTTCTGAAGATCCACCTGGATCACACACTTAGCCATTTCTCAAGAAACCTAGCCTCATCCAGCTTCTCGGAACTGTGCACTTTGCTTCTGCAACCCTTAAGCTTTCTCCCTTTCCTATTGGAAATATGCAATGTGCAGAGACCCCAACCTTGGCATCCAAAATTGCACAATGGTTTCTTCTAGTGTCCTTCCCCTTGCCGGAACCCACTATGTTTAGAAGTTGCACAATATTCTCCCTCAGCTACTTAGTCTACCTTGCAACCTAAAACTGCACAAATGTGTCCTCCCAGAACCCATCCTGTAGTAGTGCCTTGCATCTAGAAACTACGCACTATTGCCTCTTGGCTACCCAAGATGTGCTATACTCAAAAATTGTGCAAAGGTGTCCTCCCAGGGCCCCATCCCGCAACAATGTGCTGTGCCTAAAAAATGCACAGTGTTATCCAAGATTCCCTATCTTTCTGACATACATATACTACACAAATGGGCCTCATCCCAACAACAGTCACTGCCCGTTGAAACTGTGTTGATCTATCTCTCAGTGACTACATGAAATGTTGACATGCTAGGATCACTCCCAAGGAATTAAGTAGAAGGACCAAGAGACCAATAGATGGTAAAGGATCAGGACCAGATGAAATCTCTGTCATATGCATGATCATCTCGAGGGTAAGTATGGTAAGTAAAGAACACATTTTGAAGTACACCTCTTAGATGAGTTTACATGGTTTCTTGTCATTCTCATATCATCCTGCGTTAAGTAACATGTGTGTGTGCAAACATAAAAAGTCATTTCATATATTTCCTCTACATGTCTTGCTTCCTTTTCGCTTGTTTGACCAATTGTCGTCTTCAGCATGTTGATTTCTATGTCATTCTTGTAACCTTGTTCTGGTGATGTTGAAGGTTTGTCTTGTGTGTATGAGTTGTGTTCACTATGTAAACATATATTACACTCACACACGAAGCTATAAATAATGTTGCGCAAGTGTCGTCACGGTCATTGAAATGATGTATCTCAAGTGTTGCACTTGTCACTCTTAACCTTTAGACAGTCACACTAAGACATGTTGTCTTGTTGGTTTGAGGTGTAGTGTCATCGAGTCATGTTGAGTGTGTGCTCACAAGTTCACGTATACGGGAGTTCACTCGCTCACAGACTTAGTCATTTTTCCCAAAATCTATCGATGGGAACACCCTCCATCAGTTGGACCTCCACTGAGTTGCACTGCGCAGTCTCAGCCCTTAGTGACGAAGCACTATTTCCCAGCACTGCACAGAGCTTGAGCCTATTGTCCAGGTAGTCTACACTGCACAATTCTAGAATCAACCTGGTTGAGTGTCACCCAGAACAATGTAAAGTTTCCCAAGAAGCCATCTCAAACTACACTCCTCGCAAGCCTATCCATTGAGCCTCCCTCTAGTCAACCAAAGAATTTGACTTGAGCAGTGACCCAGGGCTGAACTCATAACTAAACTACATAGAAGCTGTCCAACCTTCCTGCCTACACTACATGAAGAAACTGCGCAGACATGAGGGATAGGCACCCCTTGCCTATCACTACATTGTCCTAGTAAATTGCATAGTTTGGAGATGCGTCCACCTACTCTCCACTCAACCTGAAAACTGCATAGTTTTCATTGATAGCCCACCTACTTCCCAGCAACCCACTCATCCTAGAAACTACATAATACTTTCCTACCTGATTGCCTCCCTGAAGTGCATAGTTTTGACCAGCAAACTCCCATAGCCTGATCCCGGTCTCCTATATATAACTGCGTATTTTTGACTACTGGTGCCTCCTGCTGCCCACGCTACCTTTCCAAGAAAAACTGAGCAATTTTTCCTCCCAGTTGTGCCATATCTCATAGATGTCATTGTTGTCCTAGAATATTCATCCCAGCATCCCAATGACCTCTACGCAATTTTTCCCGACAGTGTCCTGGAGCCTCGCATCCTAGCCTAACATGTCCTCTGCGATGTTTTAGAGTGTTTTCCTCTCTCCAGGTCTCCTAAACCCAAAAATGAAAGGAAATGCATCATGGTAGACTATGGGATTTCTCTATTTGATGTCGTCTCGTCATGAGTGATTTTAGAAACAAGTACATGGTTGAGACATGGCGCGACAATGAATGGGATGAACAAGGAGTGCATGCTAGAATACTTGCTCGCGGTTGGACAAACACATGAAGCATACTAAATAGCAAGTGAAGTAGACGCATGCACATGCATGAACCATCAAGCGAACACGAAGACAATTGAAGACTCTGCGCACTTTGCCATGTAGAGGTTGTTAGTGTTAGTCTTGTCATACTGCCATCAATGATAAAAATTTTCTCTTTTTCATTTTCATAGTAGGAGTCCCATGCTATTAATTTTTCATCACTCCATTAGGTCATGGATCCACTGATGGTTGAGGTCACTTCAGTTTCCCTCATAAAATATACTTGATGATCCTTTTTCGGTAAGTCTTCAGTCATCGTTCATTTTCATTTTGTAGTTCTATTTTATTAGGTCATAGGGTTTGGTCTCATTAGGTTTTAGGGTTTCTACATAGTCACGTTTGATGGTTAAATGCCAATAAAGATCAACAAGGACATGAGGATGCCAAATAAACTCAAGCATAGTACCTGCAAAGTCAAAAGTTAGTCTTTTTAAAGCTTAATGTAATTTTTACCTCAAAACATGTTTTGAGGTCAAAACAGAGTATTTTGTTTTTATTATCATTTCTTATGTAATTTCATGTTCCTATATGTAATATTGATTCCCAACTACTCCTTAGCATCAATCCACGCTTCCTAGCTACAAACATTGCAAAAATCAAGTTAGCATGAGCTAATCCACCTGCAAAAGCAAAAAGTGAAACAAGCATTAAAAACAGGGTTTTCAAAAGGCAAAGAACATTGGAAAAGTGGGTTTTCAAAAAGTAAAAATTAAAATGGTGTTCATATATAAACTCATTTTCTTCTATTTTCATTCCATTGTATCATTTTGCAAATCAAAGGAGCCAAAGGAGAGAAGAAAAATCAATTTTCTAAGTGTTCTTGAGCGAAACAGAGGCAGCGCTGCGTGTAGGAAATGGGCGCTACACTTCTAGAGGAGTTTTTCCAGGCACTACACATAGGGTGATTTTTTACTGTGTATTTTTAAATGGGCATTATGCTTAGGGCCTAGCATTGCACGTCTGTGCAGAGGCGCTGCACTTAGGGTAGACAACAACAAAAACTCTCCCAACTTTAAATCTATGCCAAATTACCTTCGAATCTGCCTTGTGCAAGTAAGTATCATACTTTACTTGCAATTTAGTTTGCATATGTGAAGATTTTCAAAGTTTTTCACTCTCTATATAAAACCCTAATTTTCACTATAAAACCCTAGTCATTTGGTTTTTCCCATCACTCAAACTCATAACTAAACTCTTCACTTATTATTCCCATCATTTTTATCATATTCTACCACTCATTTATCACTCCCTAAACCTTCCCCTCCCTCTCATGCTTTACCCATAGCTTCCTAAAGTCATCCATACCCATCCCTACAAACCCTAAAGCATATCATTCATCCCATACATTGTCTAAACTATGCAAACCAAGAAAATTGATTAATCATGGATAGATGTGATTCTGATTATGATGAGGAGACAACAAGTGATAGTTTAGTGGAGAGGAGAAGGCAACAGAGAAAGCCTCATAAAGGAGGGAAAATCACAAGAGAGGAGCCAACCAGCTTAGCAGAACTTCAAGCCTCTCCATTAGTAGTTTCTTGTTTCAGAAACCTTGGTTGTTTTGAGTTTTGTTAATTAGTAGAGAAAGTTCAATTTCATCATGAGTTGTCCAGAATCTTACCATGAAGTGACTTTAGCTGGGGTTAATCTCACAATGTCACCAACTGTTATTTCAGAGGCCACTAAAATTCTTGATGTTGGTGAGAAATGGTATAAGGCTCAGGACCTTGATGAGAATTATTATGAGCCTTACATTAAGCCTTAGTACAGAAGTCAGGTGAAGAGACTTTTCCCCTTCAAATTTTTGGAGAACAGGTATGTCCCCTTGATGAGGATTATCATAAAATATTTCACTTGTGAGGGAAGATTTTCTAGGTTGTACACTTACAATATCAGGCTCCTCATGCACCTTATAAGGGTGAAGATGTTGAACCTCCCCTAATTTTGGTTTAGAAACATTGATAAGATGGCTTACATTGTGTAGAAGAAGCCATACCCTCAGCAGATGAGCAACATATATCATTACTCAATCAAGATTATTGTTCTTCACCATCTCAGTCTTCTAAATATCCATTAGGAGACTTTCATTACTCATGACATGTTCAGGGAACCCCAAATTCCTCCATCCATGGTGCAAGAAACAGGTAGGTATTCTACACTCATGTGTAAATAGGAGAGGAACAAAAAGAGACAAAAACTGTTGAGGTGTCGGTACTCTTGACATATCACAGAGGTACAAGGAAATTATTTGCAGCTGCTAGGCAGGTGTTTTCTCCACAAGAGGTGGAAGGGATCTTGCCTTCTTCATCAGTTCACAGGTAAATGTTATCTCCACAAGGTGTCGAAAGGGATTTGCCTTCTACATCAACAAAGCAGGGATAGGTTGAGCAACTGAACAAGCTGAAGGAAAAGGTACAGGAGGATGACTTGGATGGTGAGCAAGAAAGGGAGTTTGAGTTGGAAGAACATGATCAGCCTGAGCAGCATGACATTGAGGTTATTGATTTAGAGGCTCAAGATCAAGAAACCATCAAAGACATCATCATACGGGAAAGGGAAGCTCAAATACAGGCTTTGGTGAACAACCTAGAGAGAGCCAAGTATGTCATCACATACTTAGAATAGGAAAACAAACAGTTGAGTGACAATAAATCCTCATGGAGCTAGAAGTTCTCAAAGCAAGAAGGTAAATTGGCAAAGAGGCTCATTTCACATTGACTCCTATTGAGAAGGATATTTAAAATGATAGGGAGACTTGTCTTGAGAGAGTCAACATACATCTAGAAGGGCTCATTGAGGAGGCCAACAGGGACAAGAAAATGCTTAGACACATTGTTATAGACATATTTGGGCACTGCAACCTCAATCTCATATGTCCATAAACCAAGGGCTTCCAAGCCCCTAAAAGTGTTGTTTCATACCCTAAAGGAACAAGGTTAGCTGATAACATCATCTCCCAGAAGTTCTCCCTGAAAAACTACTGAGAACTGGTCAAAACTGGACCACACCAACTGCTCAGTGCTAAGGGTGTGATGCATCTCACCTGCTACATGCAAAAAGTGCAATGCATACTTAAAAGCCCTTCTATAGGGTGTGATGAGCGAGAGCAGACAAATGGCAGAGGTAGTTGGCTAGGTGGAAACCCAAAGAATCTTCTAGAAACTACCCATTTGACACTTTCCTCTCTAAATTCACCCAGGGATGAGTAAGAGATCATGAAATCTCCAAGTGGAACCAAGAACTATCAGAGAAATGACACTAATCAAAATCCTAGAAGCTGACTCACCCACCTGCAAATATCTATATATGGATCCCTCATCCTAGAGATCCAGAGGCTGGAATTTGGTATTTTGTAAGGAAGTGTTGTTGGTTTCTCTATGAAACATCATAGTGTTGGGTGATCTAGCTTTTCATAAGGTGAAGAGGGATTTTATGCTGGGAGGATGGCACTGGGTCAGACCAATGGGTTGTAATCCTCTCTTCTACTACTTCTATCAATAAAGCTATTTGAGTTTTCCTCCATATTCTTGTATATCTCTAAATCTTGTATTAATATATGCATTTGTATGGTTAATATACATCTGATCCTATATTGCTTATGGTTATAGATCTCTCTGCTTTCATGGCATTATGTTGCTTTGACTCTACAGGTGTTCTTTGAACGAGACAAGTAAGGAAGGAGTGGTGAAGCTCTGTCAAAAGAGGGAGGAAACAAGCAAGGAGCCAAGCAAAACAATGAGGTTGGTACTCTCTGCTTCTCTCTCATCTATCTCTCATAAAGGAAAACACAAGTAACTTTAGTTTGTTTGTTTCTAAGATAGCTACCCATCTTAGTGGGACTAGCAGCTCTAAATGGACACTAGTTTTCCCGATAACAATAACCCCCCTACCCAACATCCTCTAGAATTAAATAGCATTATTGAAACCCAAATGGTAATAGCCACCTTGACTCGAACCCTAGTGTAGTATGGCACCTTGGTAACATCGTCACACTAGGAGCCATTATCATTTGATGTTGTGGGAGGGGTTGGACCATCAGATTTTGTAGAAGGGTTCAACAAGGAGAGACCACATGGAAGCTCATGTGGGCCTCATAAATGTACTAGCTATGGGAAGACTTGGTATGGGCCAGTGGAGGCTAGTAGACAATAATGTTTTATGGAGGAGGTTATTATCTTGATTGCAAACAACATAAAATTAGATATGTAAAGAAAAAATAGAATAATGTGTGTGTGTGTGTGTGATTACTTTACATGTTTAATTTTATGTTGTTTGCATTCATTATGCCCTAATAGCACTCTTCAAACCCCATCAAATGCACTAGTGCCAGTTTCAGCCATTGATGTTGTAGTGGAAACTACTTGTTCATTTGGTGTATCACATATTTGGTGAATTAAAATGATCCCTCCTTGCAAAAAAATTCATATGTTTTTAATCCATATCATAGGTTCATTTAGTTTGGGTATAATTGTACTATTCCTTTAATGCTTTTACATATCGTGATGACACCAAGAAAGGAGCTATGCCAACCTAGGATTGACACACCACCCCCTTCATAGGTACTATGTGTCAACTTAATTTTTTTTTAATGTGTATTTTGCTACCCGATTTTGGCTAATTTATTAAAATATTATAAATTCTTCAAGTCTTCATAGTTTGTAAACTACTGTAGATATTCTTGATCTGGATTGGATCATTATATTATTTTTTATCCATGTTTCTCCTTTCATAGTGGAAAATGTGGAGGAATAAACTCACAGGACCGTTTTACCAGCGAGACAAATTTGACAAATTAGGGTTTTAAACCTTCCAAAAGCAATTTGAGCATCAAATGGTTTTTTCGGATGGTAAAATTGTGTTTCTTAATTGTGCACTTTATCCACCAAGAAAAGGCATAACCCCCCTACCCAACATTCTCTAGAATTAAATAGCATTATTGAAACCCAAATGGTAATAGCCACCTTGACTCGAACCCTAGTGTAGTATGGCACCTTGGTAACATCGTCACACTAGGAGCCATAGCATGTGATGTTGTGGGAGGGGTTGGACCATCAGATTTTGTAGAAGGGTTCAACAAGGAGAGACCACATGGAAGCTCATGTGGGCCTCATAAATGTACTAGCTACGGGAAGACTTGGTATGGACCAGTGGAGGCTAGTAGACAATAATGTTTTATGGAGGAGGTTATTATCTTGATTGCAAACAACATAAAATTAGATATGTAAAGAAAAAACAGAATAATGTGTGTGTGTGTGTGATTACTTTACATGTTTAATTTTATGTTGTTTGCATTCATTATGCCCTAATAGCACTCTTCAAACCCCATCAAATGCACTAGTGCCAGTTTCAGCCATTGATGTTGTAGTGGAAACTACTTGTTCATTTGGTGTATCACATACTCGGTGAATTAAAATGTTCCCTCCTTGCAAAAAAATTCATATGTTTTTAATCCATATCATAGGTTCATTTAGTTTGGGTATAATTGTACTATTCCTTTAATGCTTTTACTTATTGCGATGACACCAAGAAAGGAGCTATGCCCACCTGGGATTGACACACCACCCCCTTCCTAGGTATTATGTGTCAACTTAAATTTTTTTGAATGTGTATTTTGCTACCTGATTTTGGCTAATTTATTAAAATATTATAAATTCTTCAAGTCTCCACGGTTTGTAAACTACTGTGGAAATTCTCAATCTGGATTGGATCATTATATTATTTTTCATCCATGTTTCTCCTTTCGGAGTGGAAAATGTGGAGGAATAAACTCACAAGACCGTTTTACCAGCGAGACCAATTTGACAAATTAGGGTTTTAAACCTTCCAAAAGCAATTTGAGCATCAAATGGTTTTTTCAGGTGGTAAAACTGTGTTTCTTAATTGTGCACTTTTTTTGCTATTCTACGTACTAAGACCTTTCCAATGATGCAAAAATCACCTTGATCAAAGATTGTATGCAAAATTTAGGCACATCGAAAGTTAACCTTCCTGTTCTTACTGCCATAATTCCAGAGGATGTCACGTCATCCCACATTATTCATGGAAAATGGGCTAGGTAGATGATCATGATGAAGAAGACTCTAGAAGAGTCAATATTGTAACTCTAGTTAAGAGTTGAAGGAGTCAAACCTAACAACTCATAGGCTACCACGATGTGTTATAACTTGGCCACTAGGAGGAAAAGGGGTTCCATTCTATTTGAGTGCATTTTGTTCCATATATGAGAAGAGTAGCTGAGAGTATAAAGGGAGAGAGAAAATCGAGAGTATTTGTGCACTGTAGTAGCCCACAAGTCATAGGCCTCACTTTTTTGTACTTGCGTCTATTTTCCATTTAGAGAAAGAGAGCAGAGCGGCCTCACCTTCTAGCAAGGTTAAGAGTTGAAGGAGTCTACACTATGAATGTTTATTTCTCCTTAGATTTGTAGATTTGTTAATTACTATTTATTGCATATGCATGCAAATTATATTCATGCAGAAAATATAGAAGAAGAAAATAAAACTCACAAACCATAAATCAACACGATATACGCTGGGAAACACTTTTTGGAGAAAACCCAACTAGGAGGTGAGGTTTCTTTTCTCTCTTTATCTGAATGGAAAATGGATGTAAGTATAAAGAACTAAGACCTATGGCCCGTGGCCTACAGTAGTGCACAAAACCTCTATATTTTCTCTCTCCCTATTCATTCGTGGCTACTATTTTAATCTGTAGAACCAAATGCATCCTAATAGAATGGAACCCCTTTTCCTCCCAGTAGCCTAGTTATAACACTATCCCTATGACCTACTAGTGGTTAGGTTTGACTCCTTCAACTCTTAACTAGAGTTATAATATTGACTATTCTAGAGTCTTCTTCATAGTTATCATGTGGCTAACCCCTTTTCAATGAATAATAGGCACCAATGTGGCATCCTCTTGAATTATGATGTTTAATTTCGGTACCTCAACTTTTAGGAGGCATGACTTTCTCAAATGAGCTCTAATTAAGATGTTGCTTCCACTTTTGGAAAGGTATTGGCATGTAGATCATGGAGTGTATACCCATCGTCAGGCTAAGACCACAAAAATTATTCCTTTAAGGCCTCAAAATAGCTCTTGAAGTTTTGACCAAAAAGATTCAAAACTGAGATTACCAATAAAAGTGGTAATGTGCACTAATTCCTCCACTTTTCCCACACCCAAAGCATCAAAATGGATGAAAAATCAGATAATGATCCAATCTAGACCATTTCAAGTCTTCAAAAATATTTATATAAACTTACTAAAAACTCCACCCAAAAGATCTTATATATCTCATTATAAAGGAGTTCATCATTAAACTTTTGCATGTTATGTTAATCAATGAGACTTTGTATTTTGTGAAGTGGTTAATCCGTGCATCAAAACAATCTTTGTATAAACCCATCTTTTTGAGTTGATTCATCATATTGTGGCAACCTCCCAATGGTCTCAATTGAAACAATTGTTGCTCTAATGCAAACTAAGGCCCATAAAGGCATCTACCAAAGATGTTGTAGTCTACCACTAGCATATCAATCCCTTATGAAAGGAATGAACTCACCTAAGGACCTAAGGTGCATTATAGGAATTTATAATCATGTGAAATTGTAACCAAAAGCAAAGCACTAACATAACTACTTCTACTATTTATCACATTCAACATCAAACCACATGATATATTCCATTAAAATGCAACTTGTTATAATAAAGAAAATGTATTAATTCATTATGACATAGGACTTGACAACAAGGCATATAAAAGATGATGACAAGGTGTTTTGTTAAGGCACTTTGTGATGTAAAGGTCATTGGTTTGAAACTCCATGGGTAAAAACCCAACCATACTAAGGGTTGGTGTGGCTTAAGTCGGGTGTGATTCTCGAGCGATTTTGAGAGCTTAGATATCCTCAAAACATGACTACTCAAACCCCAAATTAATTGTATAGTCGTCTCCAAACTCATATAAACTAACAAACAAACAAAAATATGAAATAAGACCAAAATATGAAGAAATAAACACTATCACCCTAAAATAGAAATGAAAATAAAAATTATTTAAATAGAAATGAAAATTATTTAAAATAAGACACCATTTCCATAATCTAAATCTAAATTATATACATATTTATAACAACACATTACAATATCGGCTAAACAAATAAGTCATGACGATGCAACCATTTTCATACCCAAAATAATTAACAATTATAAATCAACTAACCAATTTAAACATCCAATCATTTCTTAGGCTACAACTTTACAATTATATGATGCATACTTAGGTACAAAGACTTGTTTAAAAAGTGTGAAGCACCGCATACTCTCGGAGAAAGACTTGTTTAAAAACTGTGAAGTTATTAAATAATGTAGTGGTATTCGTGTGTTCATTTATTACTTTATTGAGTGGATGCATTCTCCCACCACTTTCCTTCCTAAAACTATGGATAATCGGTCACATTCCATTACTTTCTACTTTAGGCATTTTTTATTTATTTATCTCCAATTAGATTTGCCTAAACAAGTAACACCACTTGATATTCATTCATGTGCGTTAATATTAAGCCACCATTTCCTTAAACAAAATGAAGAGGAGTTGATCGGGAAAAATCATATAATTTTGAACAGGAGAAACATTATAAAATAACACCAAGGAGAGCATCACATGCCTTACGGTTAATTTTTTTTTAATAGAAACGGGCGGGGGAGATATTAGAATTAAAAACTTGATTTTAATGTCAAAAAGCGGATTATAAAGGGTAAGTCTAAAACGATAAGTGCTGAACAGCCTTGTAAGACCGTGACATTTATGATTAGCTCACATCTTTTCTTAGCTGCAATTATGTGATCAATTTAAGAGATTTTCCCAAGCTTGTGGGTACAAACAAACTGATTTAACAAAAAGCAATAAACATAGAATGAGCTTGTTTTCCTAGTCATAAAATAGATAATGATAAGCAATTGAAATGTATAAAAAATGGGTTGCAAATCATAATAGAGAAGAGGAAGATTTAATATATCATGTTTATGTTTAGAAGAGATAAAGTTTATTAGAATATTGTTGTTCATTGAATTAAAGTAAATAAGTAATTGGATTGTTATGAATTTATTAAAAGTGAGTTTTTTTTAATATTTTATATTTTTGAATTCAAGCTTCTGTGATCTATATTGAATAATTAAGAAAATATTTTCGCTAGTAATTATATAGAAAAAAGTTTTGTCTACGTGTTTTGAACTATCCAATGTGGTTCATCATTAGGACAAGTTGAAGAGGTAGATCATAGCACTATCTTAAATAGAGAGCAATGTAGAGACCCTTAATCAAGTTAACAGCTATAATAAATGACTAGATTTTGAAAAATAATATTTTAATATATAACATTAATTATAAGATTAAATTATAGTAAAAACTAATAAAAGTAAAGTTAGATAGAAATAAAATAAAAAATAAAAAATAAAATAAAGAAAAAAAGTCAAACATGAAACAAGGAGCAAAGTCCTAAAAATAATTAATAGAGTCAAGATCCTAGAAACAATTAATAAAATTATTCTAAAAAAAAATAACATAATAAAGCATGGGGAAGCTCAAGTGGCGATGGCCGTGGAATGAAGTCTCACTGAACCAGAGATCTTGGGTTCGATTCTTGTGCTACCCTCTCCCTCGTAGCAGGGTGAATAATGGACATGTAAAAAAACTCGAAAATGAGAAAGTCCTACCAAGCTTACAAAAAAAAAAGAAAAAATTTTAAAAAATCAAAAATAAAAAAAGCTTTAAAAAATTTCAAGGCCAAACATAAAACAGGGAGCTAAGGCCCTAAAAATAAATAGAGGAGCCAAGAATAATCAATGGAAAAATCCAAGCCAAGCATAACAAGGAGCAAATCCCTATAAATAATTAAAAGAGCCAAGAATAATGAAAATAATAAAAAAATATATATATTATGAAAAACTAATCAAAAGTTAAATGAAAAACAAGTAAAAATCAAAAGATATAAAGAAGATAAGAATACTTAAACAAAAAATAAAATAGGATAAATTGTAATAAATACTTCAAAATAACGCAATAAGAAAAATAAAAAGAACTATAAATGTACTACAATTAAACTAAGAAGATAGGACAGGGACCCAACTTCTGTTGATTTTCCAACCATCGTCTATGTTCAAATTATTGGGCCTTCTTTCGATTTCTAGGGCTTCCTTGAATTTTTTATGACCAAAATGACTAATCCTAGCAATGACCTGGGCCTCTTCAATGCAGATGTAATTCTTAGTTTTTTCTACATGTTCAGCCAAGGTAGAGGAGTGGGTCTTGCCATGTTTGATGTCAACGGTGTGCTCAGGAATCTTTTAATTAATTGAGCAACCGATCTCACCTATATAGGGAGTCTCATAGAAGCAAGGGATAACATAAACACCTTTCATATTTGTAGGGTCCATCAAGTCTTTTACAAATTTTAAGGAGCTCGAAATGGTATTTAGAGGCCTAAAGGTTGAAGGAACCTTAAGCTTCCTTAAGATATTTGCAATCTTGTGAGTGGTCCCTTGGATAAATGGAAGATGCACCCTGAAAATCGATCCTTGGGTTCTTTCTTAATCTTAGGACCATTTTCAGCTTTGAGGAAAGCCCTGGTGCATTGGTGCTTATTGTCCCCATTATTAAGGAAAACTCTTCATCACTAAGATTGTTATCATCATAAACTCTTAAGGTTCTAGTCACTCAAATGTTGAGAACACCAAGCTTTTGAGTGCAGGAAGTGATGAGATTTAGCATAAAGATAGTTTCTTAATATATTATTACAGAAAATATTTTCTTAATATTTTATATCATAAATAGCTACATTTCTATAATTAAAATGTGTTTTATATTGTTTATAAATAGTTTGAGAGATAAAATTATTATTATATAATTATAATATTACAATAATAAATAAATATATAATTTTTTTATTTTTTTAAGTGAGATGTCTTCTCCCAACACATGTGCTTAGCAATGGAATGAAATTTGAATACAAGCTATTTTATATTAGTTTATTTCATATAGTAATATAAGTTTATTTGTAGAACTCATAAGGTCCCTTAACAATTATTTAGGATATTTATTTAGTTTAAAGAAAATGACTAATTCTAACAATTAACTAATTATTTAATGAAATAATTATTTATCAACATTTCCCTTAGTTCTTGGTCTAGTTAGTCAGTTGTAGCTGAGATCCAGTGCATTGTAGACATTTCATTTGCTCAAAAGTAGTTGTTTCTTTCTAGCAATTTGAATGATCGGTCTCTCTATTTAACTTATTGCCATGATCTAATTCTTCATCTTGTCTTGACGATTAACCACACTTGCTGGTTTGAAACGTGTCGACAATTTATTTGATATGATTATCGCTTAAAAACATGTTAAAAACAAGCTATTTTATTAACACAATTATTTTTTAACCAAATAAAACATGACTAAATATTAAATAAATGTTTAAATATTAATTATTATATAATATATTAAATTATATAATTAAAAGGCAATACCATCTGTCACTTCATGAGACAATAAGAGAAAACACTACTCTAAAGTTAGTGTTTAATCTTTTACTTTATTTTACTTTTATGCATTAATAATCAATTTGATGGAAATGTTTGGATGGAGCATGTATCCTAAATGCTAATAGTGATATTAACCTTATAGAATGGGAAAAAATCAATTGAATGATTTCAACGATATCCCTATTGTACAAGGAAAAAATAAAAGAATTAGTACTTTCGATAATCACACGTCATTTAAAATGAATATCAACCAAGAGTCCGCCGAAAATGAACATGAACAATCCACGAAATTAAAAAGGAGAGCTACATAAAAGATTTGTGTATCCCATGAGAGAAGAAAGCTTTGAAAGCACTGTACTTCAAATATAAATGCTTTTCTCCCCCATAGGGGAGGGACACCATTAACTGTGCGCCCTCCCCGCCATCTCGCATGCTGCCATGTGAATTGCATGAAATTGGTACAACTGTTGTTCGCTATGGAGGTCCACGTGTTGGGCATCGTGTTAAGGGGTTAAAACATCGTTTCACGTTGTGTTTAGGGTTGATTCTGTGTCATTTGTGTGATGTGTTGTTTGCCATTTATTTTTCTGTTCGGGTCCAGTTGTTGGGTGAAGCCCTCTGTCGAAGATGGCATGGGACAGCCTCAAAACTTGCGCGCTTCGTCTACCATGGTTGAGCTGATGTCCTCCATTATTCGAGGTTACGCGTCCATGGTTGGAACAGCGTTTCTGGCTTTCTTGTGGTTTTCCACCTGGATTTGTTGGTCATTCTGGACCACCGGTGGTTTAGGGTTTCTTTGGTGGTGGTTTAATTCATGGTTTTTGTTGTTTGGGGAAGAGCCAGTTGCAGTTTTAGCGAGTTTGAGGTCGAAGGTTTTTTTAACAGGTAATTGTAGGTTTTTCTTTTTTTTTTTTTGTTTTTTTGGTTTTTTTTGTTGTATAATGGCTAATTTCCAACTCGTTGCAGGTGTGGTGAGCTCCAGAGAAGGTATGGTGAAGGTGTGGCGAGCTCTGGAGAAGGTCTGGCGAAGGTGTGGCGGCCATCCATGGCTTCTATCCGGTAGGATTTTAATACTACCAGCTATTTCTATGTGTTTTTCAACACAAAACACCTTATTGGAATTTTTGTTAACTTTGCATGGCAAATTTTGAGGGTTTAGGGTTTTGCAGGTTAGGGGTTTAGGGTTTAGTGTATTTAACTTATTTTGTTCTTTCTTTGGTCTCTGAATTTAGATTTAAATGCATACTTAGCTATTTAGGGTTTTGTTCTTTCTTTGGTCTCTAAATTCAGGTTGTAGTAGCATTGTTTGCATGTTTACCTACATAATGGCTTACAATGTTTCACTGTGGTTGATGTCGTGAGAGTATTATCTTTTTATGTTGTGGAAAACTTGGTGAGTGTGCATTTACCGGTGAGGCAGAACCCATAGTGAGGTTCGAGATTTTTTGTGCTGAGCCATGGCAAAGAAAAAGAGGCAATTGCAGTTTCCTCTTTTTCAGAGAGCAGTACCCTTATATATACTGTTGTAAATGCTTGTTAAGATGACATGGCTTCTTCTTCTGCTATTGATAAAGCTAATAGCAATACCAATGCTCTACTAACAGTGAAAACCCTAGAAATTGATGTCATCCCTCATGACCACCAAAACCCTTCATCGCTTCCTCATGCCTCCACTTCCTTCTCTTCCAACGTTCCAACTATTGTAACCCAAGGGATGTCTTACTCCTCTTCCAGCATTCAAATGGTGTTCTGTTGATGGAAGGGGTAGAAGGTACACGGATAAGAGTGACAGTGTTGATAGTGGATGCCTCTATAATGGCCTGCTCTCAAATTGATTCTTCCATATATATCAGGTGAGTACTTCAATATTTAATCTTACACTTCTTTCTTAACCCTAATCTATGAAGATAAACACAAAATACCAAGGTTAAGACAGATCTAGGGTACGTTTTATTGGTTTCTTTCTTTGTATTGGTTTTCTGTATATTTTATTAGCATTTCATGTAGCAGGGTTGTAATTCTTTCTATAGCAATGAATGCTAGCAGTTCTTATGTTTATCTTAATTTTTAGTTTTGATTTATTTAGCATAAAAAAGATAAAGAAATACCAAGGTCACATTGGATCTAAACTATCTGATCTTTCATCATATTATTTTCCATTTTATTTGAACAATATTACATATGAGTGAAACATCTCTTCCACTGGATGTTGTAATTTTCTCCACAATTCCTATGTCCATACTTCTTTGTCCTATTAAATTTATGCTATTTCTCTCCCCGCAATTCCTATATCTGGGCCTCTTTGTCCAATCAAATTTTTGCAAAAAAAGAAAAAAATTGTTCCTTGTGTGTAGACCTGCAAGTCCAATTTATAAATTTATATAGGGAATGTCTTCAATAGAAGTCCGCCTGAATAGCTTTTGCCAACGGATATACACAAGGAAAAACAAGTGAGGGTGTTTATCACTACAAGGAACAGAGATGTGAGTAAAGGGTGCAGAATGAAAACAAACACATTTTCTATAAGATGCCTACCCTTTGCAGAAGCAGTGCATTTTATCAAAAATAAAATGTACAATAAGACAAGTGACACAGAGGAACAAATGGATTCTAGTCAAATCGAACAAGATAGTAGAGAATATGGTAGAATTCCAAAACTTTTCATTATGCCAGCAACATTTATACCTTGCAAGGAAGACATACAGAAATCTTATCGTATAGAGATGGCAGAGAAAAACAAATGGAATGCTATCTCACCTTTAAGTTTCTAACTATCTTATATCCTGAGATAGTGAAAGATCCATTTCTTGACATCTGTTTATTTGTGGAAGATTTCAATATATATTTGCTAATAAAAAGAGCATTGGTCACCAAAGACGCAGAGCGTTTGTCACTAAAGACATAAACATTACTGCAAGGGTATATGAAAATCCGTTGCCAAGACACTGGGGGAATAAGATTCAAAATAACAAAGGCTAGTCAAATTGAAAAGTTGTTTTATACAATGTATGTAAGATATACCTCAATTCTCATGACTGATTCATTTAATTTCATTAATATGGTAATTTCGTGTAAGACATTCAAAAGATCAAAGGTTTAGTGAATTTAACGATACATTGCATATCCTGAAAGTATGTGTAATTCATTGAGAATTTTTAAACTCTATTCTTTATGACCCTGAGAATCTTGTAAGATTTCTACATTATAATAGACTATAGATGTTCCTTCTAAAATGGATTTTGGCTACAATGTCGCACACATTATGAAATAAAACAACCTAGGTTGTAAGCCAAAATGTTTTTGTGACAAGAAAAAGATACAATCCATCCAAAATCCACATCATAATGTGGTTAGAACCAAAAACATGTGACACCCCTATTCTTTATGGCCCTGAGAATCTTGAGTGCCAAAACTCCCCAAGTTACCTTCTTGAGCCAGGTAGGTTGGCCTACCAGTCAAGGGTTGATTAGGAAATGGTTGATTGCTGCCATATGATTGATTCCAATTTGCAGCTTCCAACCATGGATTTATTGAGTACCCATACCTCACAGTTGCACTACTGACCCCTACATTAAGTGGAGGTGTGTAATGAGCATACATAGAATTGACACCAACTCTGGTAGGAACAAGGAAAGTGGGTAAACTCTCAGTTTGATAGTGAGGCACTTGAATGTTTATGAGATCTTGGAATAATGGTGTATTATCTGCAATGGAGTCCAATGAGTTTGAAATAATCCTGGTTTCATAAGCTATTCTTGTATCATTGATCATCCCTTGTTCCTTTTCAAGCATTTGTTGTGCCTTTTGTTTTTCCTTTTCCTGTCTTGCCATTTGTTTTTGTTGGTCCTTAACTTGCCTTGCTTTATCTCTTTCAATCCTTTCATCTGCTCGATGTTGCGCTACAACAATCCTTGCTACCTTCTTCTCCTTAACTAGATCCTTCTTTTTCTGTTTTAATTCTTGCATTTCAAATTTCTTTTTTTCAGACTCAACTAATAGGTTTATATAGTCCTCTGAGGTGAATAACTGTGAGCTTCGGCCCAGACGAAGACTACTCGATGCACCTTGCTTTTTTCCATTGATACTCTCTCTACTGGTAGCTTTAGGAACCAGCCAAGTGTCTTCTCCACCCCTCCCACCTGCATGTCATTGCTTGGTAATTCCATTTTAGTATCTAATGGAACTGATTGAACTATATCATTATCTTCATTTGATGCCTCATTATGTCCTTCATCTTCTTCCATTGATCTATTGTCCACAAAAAAATGAACAATTTCATTGTTCAGTTCTGTTGGTTGTGAGGGCATGTTCATGCTTTCTTCATTGGTTGCTGAGACACTATGTGCATTCATATTGATCATTGCTTCTGCTAGCCATGAAGGTGGGGTTACTTGGCTTGGCAATGTCAATTGGTCATTGTCAACTGCATGTTCAACAATGTCATTAACAATATCAGCGACAGGAGTTTCATGTTCTTGAGTTGGTGGAACGATCTCCATGCTACTGTGAATTTGTTCATGGTTATATTGTGTTTCACATACAGTTTCATCATCTTCAGCATATAAGTGTCCTTGAGATAGGGAAATCATATTACTAGCTACAGCAACATCATCTTGGTCATCTACTTCTTGCACTTCAACACCTGTTTGGGCATTCCCTTCTTCCTGACCATCCACATGAAACGCTTGGCTACAACCAGTATCATGCATAAGAGCATCATGGTTCAGTGGCCAGATTCCTATCCTCCTAAAGCCAACCTTGGTATTTGATGGTGTCAAAGCCCTTTTAAAAGCTTTACTTGCAAGCTCTGCTAGCTTGAACCTTTTCACCTCAACCCTTGGATTCTTTGCCATCCATGCAACGCGCTCCAACCTGAAATAGTTCTTGAAAGGGCCAAACACACTAACATCAAGGGGTTGCAGTCTATGAGTGGTATGAGTGGGAAATGTCAACAGGTCGATGCCTAAATTGTTTGCTTCCTCAATTGTTTGTATAGCCATGTGGCTCCCATGGCCATCTAATATCAATAGGTGTCTGTTATTAGGCAAGACGCCACCTGGTACCGATGCAGCAAAGTGAAAAAGCCAACTTAGAAATAGTTCTTAGTCATCCATGCATGGGGATGTGCAGCCATGCATGCACCTAGTTCACAGTTCTATATATAGTTTTTCAATTGATTTTTACCTTTGAATAGATAAAATCCTGGGATTGAAGTACCAATTGCGTTGACACAACATAAAATAGTTATCCACTCCCTGCCCTTAGGCAAAATCTTTGGCACATTTCAGCTCCCTCTCTTAGCAATTACTCGCATGCCACAATTCCTCCCTACCTATAAACTCGTTTCATCACAGTTCCATATATGGTATGCTCCATAAGAATGTTTATCTTAAGCACTAGAAAGTGTGTCATAGAACTTTTTCACAATTGTAGGGCGCAAATTTAATGCTCTGTCTTTGTCAAGGCCCTCAACAGTACACAATACAAGTTCTCGATGCCTTTTCTTAAACCCAAACCACCATGATTTACCAAGGAACCCATCTTTGAATGGGTTTGGCCTCCCTTGACAGATTTGAGCAACTGTTGATTTGAGTTGTATCAACTCTAGCCCATGTCCCAATTGGGCCATCTCTTTACACCACTCAACCACCTTGGCCTCCTCCTCCTCAGTCATAACTGTAAGAGGGCCTCTACGTTTTTATGAGTAGTCATTTATCCAATATAGTATTGATGAGGAGGAATACCAGTTTTCTGCAGAGCCGAACTGAGTATCCATTAAACTCTATGTCGTCAATTGCAACTAACATTTGTTCTTTTTTCCATCCTCTTATAGCACTGATCTTTTTAGTTGAACTTGCCCCTTGGATTGTTGTTGATGGTGGTTCTGTGGTCGATGGTGTGTTTACATCAACTTCCGTCACATGGTCATCCTCAACAATGTTCCCTGGTGCATTGTTGACATTGACATCAACTGTCTTGTCCTCATCAGACGATGTGCATCGCAGCTGTGCACCCCTTGTCACTCTCTTGCCACTTCTCCTTATACGAGCAATATAACTTCCTTTTTCCATAGATGCAACAACCTGTAAAATTATTGCATGCATTTAGACATTAGAATATTTGTAAATTATGATTTCATACAAGGCAAAAGTACTTCTGCTTTATTACAGGAAATTATCAACATGTATGTTTGTATCCTTGAAAAATCAAATATACAGAATCATTTTGTTGTATGTCTTCAAAATTATCAGTGATTGTTTTTTTTGATAACTTGTCTTTACACTTGAAATACCATGACTATATTGATTGGTTTTGTTATGCATTTCCCAACAGAGCTCTTGTTCGATTTGACTACTTAAAATATTGTTTTGTTGTTTGTTGTTTTTTTTGTTGTTTTGTTGTTTTCTGTAAGTGATTGGTTGACATTGGAATATGTATTATTACAGCAGTTGAATATTACCAATAGAGTTCATGCCTCAGCATCCCTTTCTCCAAACTTGTCCTTGGACCACATCCCTACGTTTCCACTGCAGTGATGCAACTGGATGGAAATGGAAGAAAACTTAGATTTTTAGTAACAGCCAAATAGGCAACCAAAAGCCAAATTATCTTGAGTTTCTAGCTTAGTTGATTTTGATTATTACATTCTGAGTCTCTCCATTGACCTTTGCACACCTATTTACACAATGTTTTAGCTAAGGCAAAAGCAAGAGAAACGTGCACATATATTTTGTTTCACTCTCTTGTATCATTGCTAGTGATATTACACATGCTAGCATCATTAGAACCATGGCTATGGCCAAGGAAGAAGTTCCTTCACATTCAGTTACTCTATTGATCACAACTTGTGGTGTTTTGGTTATCGGTATTTATGTGCATAAAAGCCTTGAATTCATGCTTTCATCATGTAGAGAAAGAAATGCTCGATAATGGGGTAACTGAAATAAAAGAAAATTTGGATCATGTTTCCAAGAAATCTTCTCAGTTATAATATTTCATAGATTTGACTTCCAAAAAATTGAATCGCATTACTTCGTAGTCTCTCATTGCAAATTACAACTTTCTTTTGCCTCATAAGATGGGCAGAAAGCTAGGAATAAGCAGGAGAAAAAGCCATTGCAAATTACAACTTTCTTTTGCCTCAGAAGATGGGCAGAAAGCTAGGAATACGTAAGACAAGAAGCCAAGGAAAAGAGGAAGGCCTGTGACCAAAAAGAAAAAATATCCAAAGCTAGACAAACTTGATCCATGTAGCACAAAAACAAAATGATAGTCAGTACCCATAATTTGCATGACACACACAACATTGGTTTCCAGGTGATAGATCAAGATTAAAGTAAAATCTTGTCCTAGGTCATTTGGAGGATAGGCAACCAAAAGCCAAATTATATTGAGTTTCTAGCTTAGTCGATTTTGATTATTACATTCTGAGTCTCTCCATTGACCTTTGTTCACCTATTTACACAGTGTTTTAGCTAAGGCATAAGCAAGTGAAATGTGCATATATATTTTGTTTCAAATATCATTTTCCATTTTTTTGTTGTTTGGCATTGCCAAAAATGTCTCAGTATGCCAACTTCTCCATTGCAGTTGATCTAGGTGGATATTGGTGGCCACCTGCCAATACCACCTGGACCCCCACCATTGTCTTTCTCAGCATTTTTAGTTTCCTTAATTATAGCACAGCTTACTATTTTTAGCAGTTTTTCAGGTCCTGAACTTTCGGAGCCGTTTTGAGGCCCTAAACGACATTTTTTGGGGAATCCAGGGGCAACATGGGTCCATGCAATGGACCATGTTTCCCATTCCAACAATGATAGTGCTCGAATAGATCTTTCTAATGAGCTATTGTACGCGTCAAACGGAGATCGTATGCCAAAGTTACGACCCCGGGAAATTGATGTACCAATTTACCCAAAAACGAGGCCCACAATTTGGCGTTTCATCTTCTAAGGGTCGGTTTTAGAATGTGAAGGGTTTTCCATTGTTTCTCAATAATAAATAGGCCTTCGAGCCTCATTGTAACACAAGTTCGGAACAGTTCAGAGACATGTAGCCACCACATCTCTTCCCAGAGATAAGCTACCATCGCCCTAGCTGGTTTCTTTCCATTTCTGGTTGTAAGCATATTTCAATATTTTCCATTAATGAAATGAAGTATTATTTCCGCTGCAT
>APFE030935719.1:0-33880 GCA_000404065.3 Pinus taeda
ATGAGCCATATGCCAATTTTGTAAATGGATCACATGGAGATTAAAACATGCATACGAATGATTATTTCACATGATTCATGCGTTAGAGATTAAAACATGTATATGAATGATTATTAATGTGAAATAAGAAAACTATAATACCACGATTGTTTCAATACTTGGGATAACAAGAGACCAATTTAGAACCATTAAATGTTTTGGTAAGAAAAGGTGAGAGACTCCAAAGTTCTCCGTATAAGAAAGAGTTTGGAAAAATCAATATATGTGATCGTGTGGTCCACATGTATATTGGAGACTCACTTGGTCTTTATGAATTCATTTTAATGTGTGAGGTTGGCCAACTAGTACGATATAACTTTCTATATAAAGCATGTGAGACGATAAGGATGAAGTACTCTCAAAGAATTTGTATACCCATTAAACTATAATAGAAGTCCAAGGTCCCAACTTCACCCCCATTTGTTTAGTCATTTCATCATGATAGAAGGCTCTTGATTAAGAAACTTGGTTTTTGTACACCGATTGAACTATGATATATGCCCAAGATCCCTGCCATGCAGACACTTTTTTTTTCTTTAATCATTTTATCAATGATAGAGGGCACTTAGTGAGAAATTTCAATATTTATGAAAGTGGCTTACGTGTCCTACCATGTTAACCTAGTAAACATCAATATCTCCATCATTGCAAACATGGAGAGAACTCATTATGAAAAATATAAAATCAAGAAAAAGATGGTGTTGATGGGCAAAGGTGACAAGCATGGAGAGAGTTCATAATGAAAAATAACACATCGAGAAAAAGATGGTGTTGATGGGCGAAGGTGACAGGCACCAGGACAGCTCGTTATGGAAAATTATTGGCAGAGGAAAAGATGGCGTTGATTAGCAAACGCGATATGAAAGAACAATCAAGAAATGGCCACCACCATGTCGTCTCTAATTGGGGTAGCACACATATCAAAGTGCTACGTCAACAAGATTGGGTGTAGATCATTGTATTCCTGGATCCCAGATTTTGCTCATTAGATTATTACGTGGATCCCTAAATAACCCCTTTTGTTCGACAGTCAAACATGTTTTTTTGCTGAACACCATGTTTAAACAGTCAAATGATTATATGTGAATTCGTAGATAACCCTTTCCCACAGAGAAAGATTCACTGTCAAACAATTTTTTTTAATATACGCTATGTTCCAAAAGCAATTAAAAGTAAAGATTACTGAATTATATTTATGTGGGTGAATACAATTTAATACAATATATTTATGTTGTTAAATTAAAATAGCTGTGAATTTAGAGAGATGCTAATATATATTTAAAAAAATGGATGCTTAATTATAGTTAATTGGTCATGTAGTTTTTATCAATTTACTGTTTCGTGTAATTGTAGATAGGTAAAAGTGATACATACATTTGTGGAGAGTTTTTTGGTAATTATGTTGATAGATATATCTATTTTGGAATAAGGTTTTTAGAATTTTAATTTAGTTATTAATAATTATTAGGTGGATTGTAAAGATTTAACCTTCATAAAATAATTTAGAATATTTTTAGAAGATTGAGATTTATTTTCAAAGTAGTTAAGATTTATTTTCCTTTTTAATTAAATTTATTAATTGGAAAAATTGTGATATGAACAAGTGTCATCTGAAATGATTTATGGTGTTTGGAGCATGTGGTATTGATAAGCCATAGTATTGGGCAGTGTTATCTTTATTACAAATTAAGAATACAAATAATAAATTGAGGATGAAACTCCATGATCAAGGATCCTACTAATATTTGTAAAAATGCATATATGTTTAATTCATATATTAATTATTTTTACCATTAATAATAATAAAATAATTTGGCCCAAAAGGTTTTGGATTGATGGGGAATGGGTGCACTGTTAAGGCACTCCCTGTGATAGGTCACTAGTTCAAATCCCCAATAAGTGTTTACCTACCAAAAAAAATTGGAAAAAAAATATGATTTTATTGATTTTCAACATCCTTTCAATTTTAAAAACTTGATATATATAATTACATGTTTTAATATTTAGAATAAATTACCATTTAAAAAAATTTATTAGACATTTAATTTTTATAACTTTACCATTAATAAAAAAATTGTTGTACATGATTCCCAGACTGGTCTAATTAAATACAAATATAATTAAATGTATATTATCTTTCAACATATATAAAATGAAAAGTAAATGAAAGAAAAATAAAAAGAGTTGTTGGGTGGAAGCCTTTCCAAAACAAGCATATCCATGTTTTAAAGGAAAAAGCTTGAAACAGGAAATCGCTTTGGCTATGTTTTTCCATGAAATGATGTCATTCATATTATTTTGTTTAGTTTTATATAAGAGCATATATACAACTGTTGCGCTGAAATAAATTAATTCCTTTGAATGTGAACTTTTATATGAAATGATTAATTAATTCTTTTAGATTTGAAGTTTGTATTGTTGAAGATAATGGAGAATATCCTAGAATAGTGTGAGTTGGTTCACGTAACCTCACGATAGGAGTTAGTTTCCATTTCTTAGGCTACTGTTCTAACTTCCCTAAAAACCATGATTACTATATAATGTGTGATGTACATGAACAACGTAGAGCGTTCTGCATAGCCAAACTCTCTGGGTTAACACTATTTCATAGAGCTGACTAGTGGGTTTTATTTCTTTTAATAGAACATTGTCGTTTGTAAACAACAAAAAGGCTCCGTGGAGGCCGAGAGAAGGCTGCATCTTGGAGAGGGTCGTAGAGACTAACAACAAAAGGTTGTCTGGAGGTTGTGAAGGAAGCCATGGTGATTTGCGGGTGTGTTGTGAGATCAAACAACATTGAAAATCCGTGATCTATCTTTGTCACAGATCTAGGGTAAATCTAACATCTTCTTTTACCTACCGATTTTTTTTTTCTGTGTGTAAATTGCCAAGATGAATAATAATATGTTTGAAGCATGCATGAACGAGAAAAATAAGCTCAATGGTTCCAATTATGCAAATTGAAAATTGAAGATGTAGACTATGTTAGAAGTGCAGAGTGCTTGGACGATTGTAAATGGGGATGAGCCAAAGCGAGCGGCTGGATCAACATCGATCCCAGAGTGGGAGAAGAGAAAAGATAGAGCAAAGACGTTGTTGAAGATGTCAGTGAAAGACTGCATCATACCACACATCAGAGAGTGTAAGACAACTAATGACATATGGGGAATTTTGAAGGATCTGTATGAGATCAGGAATACAATTTGTCTTATGCTTTCGAAGAGAAAGATCTTATCCCTAAAGATGGAGAAGAATGAAACATTTTTTGCCTTCATAGCAAGGATCAAAGACCTAAAGAACAAATTGGTAGCCATTGTTCATACAGTTGACGATGCAGATCTTGTAACAATTACCATGAATGGTGTGACTGATGACTACCAAATGTTCATGACTAGGATAAATGCAAGAGAGAAAATCCCAAAGTTTGAAGAGCTGAAAAGAATATTGATGCATGAAAGAAGATTGACTCTGAAGCCCCATAGTGCTAATCTTGCATTGATGGCGAAGAAGAACTTCTTCAAAGGGAGAGGAAATCTGCAACAGCAAAATGGAGGATATTCATAGAAAAGACCAAATCAGACACAAGGTATGCGTCCAAATAGAAACAAATCTAAAATTAAATGTTTTTATTGCGGAAAATTTGGTCATATTGCTAGGGAGTGCAAGAAGAAGAAATAGCATGAAGAATGGCAGAAGCAAAAATTATATGCAAGTCATCTCATGAATGAAAATCATGTGCAAAATTTTAGATTGTTTATGGCAGATTTTGATGAGAATGTTGATGCAGACATCTGGTATGTAGATGTAGGAGCATCAACACATATGACAGGGAACAAGCATTGGTTGGAAGATTTTAAAGAAATCAACGAAGGAGCACAGATTTACCTAGGTGATGATAGAAGTCATCAGATCAAAGGGTGTGGGAAAATTTATGTCATTATACCTGATGGTAATGTAAAACAAATTCACAATGTTATGTATGTGCCGATGTAATAAAGAACTTGATTTCTATATCCATGATCAGAGATCAAGATCTTAAAGTTGAAATTTTTAAATCTAATTGTTATATTAATGATCTGCTAGATGGCAAGAGGAAAACTGCTACAAGAATCTAAACAGGAGGTCTGTACAAGTTCGATGTAAGACCTGGACCGTTGCAAGTTTGACTACAAAAGATCTATGGCATAAGAGATTTGGCCATATCAACTACAATGATTTGTTGTTACTACAAAAGAAGGAAATGGTAAGAGATATTCCTATGCTAAAGTAAGTACATAATGATTTTGATGCATGTACATTAGGAAAAATGCATAAAGAACAGTTCCCTGTTCGAGTAGAAAATAAATAAAGGGATATACTTGAATTGGTGCGTACAGACCTGTGTGGACCCATGCAAACAAAATCATTAGGAGGTGCACTATATTTTTTACTGGTTATTGATGACTGCACTAAGTTTTCTTGGGTATATTTCTTGAGTAAGAAGAGTCACACATTTGAATACTTTAAGCAGTTCAAAAACATGATTGAAAGGCAAATAGGGAAAGAGATAAAATTTCTTCGGTCTGATCAAGGGGGAGAATACAAGAAATGTGAGCTTGTCAGCTATAGTAAAGACCATGGAATATTGCAGCGGTTCACAGTACCCCATACTCCACAACAAAATGGAGTAATTGAAAGAAAGAGTAGAACACTGGTGGAATGTGCTAGGAGCATGTTGAAAGGTAAGAATATTTCGAATGGTTTTTGGGTTGAAGCATTGAATACTACAATTTATTTGAAAAATAGGACTCCTACAAAGAGTCTTGAGTTTAAAACTCCTTATGAAGCATTATATGGATTTAAGCCTACAGTAAAACATTTAAGAGTGTTTGAGTCAAAGAAGTTTCCCATATTCCAAGGTAAGATAGAAGAAAACTAGATTCAAAAGCCATCAGATGTACCTTTATAGGGTATTTTCACAACATAAAGCTTATAGATTATTTAATCCCTCTACTCACAAATTTTTTGTTAGTAGAGATGTAAAATTCCATGAATAGGGTCATGAAGAATCTAATGAGCACAATGAGGAATGGGATATTCCATACTTGGTGGAAGAAGAAACAAAAAACAATTAGGATCAGTAGCAGATAAAGGTAGATGATGAACAATAGCAGTAACAACAAAAATAGCAGCAGATACAACAATAGCAGTAGCATCAAATACAATAGCAGCAGGAGCAGCAAGAAGAAAAAGAGAATGATGATAAGACAAGGTTTGATGCCACCCCAACTCTAAGGAGATTAGGTAAAAATGCTTAATTTCCTGCAAGATATAAGGAAAATTCTTTTATAACTAGTATGATGAATGTGGTTGAACCTTCTAGTTGTAAAGAAACAAATGAATGTAGAGAATGGAAAACAACCATGGAATAGGAATATGAATCAATAATCAGGAACAACACTTGGGAACTAGTTGAACTTCCTAAAGGAAAACAAACCATAGGTTCTAAATGGTTATACAAACCAAAGATTAATCCAGGTGGAACCACAGATAAATTAAAAGCTAGATTGGTACCAAATGGGTATTCACAAAAAGAAGGTATAGACTATGAAGAAACCTTCACCCCTAGATGAACTAAGCACTACCAGAATGTTAATTTCTTTAGCTACTAAGAAACATTGGATGATACACCAACTAGATGTAAAGTCTACATTTTTAAATGGAGAACTAAAAGAAAAGGTTTATTTAGAGAAACTTGAAGGGTTTGTCCAAAAAGGGAAAGCCATTTAGTCTGTAGATTGAAGAAAGCACTTTATGGATTAAAGTAAGAACCCAGGTCTTGGTATGAAATTGACTCATTTTTTCTGCAAGCTCGATACAACAAAAGAAAAAATGACCCTAATCGTTACACCATGTAAGATGAACAAGGGCACATAGTGATGATTTCTCTATGTGTAGATGATTTGATCATTACAGGTGATGCTACATATCTAATCAAAGAAATCAAGCAACAATTGTCTTAGGTATTCGAAATGAAACACCTTGGAGAATAAATATATTATTTGGGTCTTGATATCTAGAGAGATTCAGGACAAACATTCGTGTCCCAAGGAAATTATGTCAAAGGCCTATTAAAGAGATTTAGGATGGATCAATGTAAGCTTGCAGCAGTACCATTACAATAAAACATCAAATTGCATAGTGAAGATGGCTCAAAGGAGGCAGATGTGACACTTTACAGACAGTTGGTTGGGAGTCTAATCTACCTAACCACCACTAAACCAAATTTGGCTTACGTAGTCAATGTGCTATGCCAATATATGTCCAATCCACTTGAAATCCAATGGAATTCAACGAAAATTGTTTTGAGGTATCTATAAGGTACTTTAGATTACGATATTATATACACTGACTCTTCTGATGTTAGATTGATAGGATTTGCAGATTCAGATTGGGTTGGAAATGTAGGTGATCACAGATCCATAATAGGTTATGTATTCAGAATTGGATTTGGGGTGATCACACGAAGCAACAAGATGTAGAAGACAGTCTCCTTGTCCTCAGTGGACGCAGAGTATCAAGCCATGTGTGCAACAACATGTGAGGTAGTTTGGCTGGAGGGACTTCTCTAGGATATTGGATAATAATAGATAGATGCAACAACAATCAGATACTACAATTAGAGTTCAATCAAACTTGCTAATAACCTGGTGTTCCTCAAAAACACTAAACATATTGATACATGATTCCACTTCATCAGGGAGAAAGTGCAATCTAAAGAAATCCATTTGGTATATTGTAATACATGTGATAATGTTGCAAACATTTTCACTAAGCCTCTTGGCAGGAGTAAGTTTGAAATGTTTAGGGGGGTGTTAGGCATATTTGTGAACCCCTTCTCCATTAAGGGGGGGTGTTGAAGATAATGGAGAATATCCTAGAATAGTGTGAGTTCGTTCACGTAACCTCAGGATAGGAGTTAGTTTCTATTTCTTAGGTTATTGTTCTAACTTCCCTAGAAACCGTGATTACTATATAATGTGTGATGTACATGAACAATGTAGAGTGTGCTGCAAAGCCAGACTCTCCTAGTTCAAACTCTCTTTCATAGAGTTGACAAATGGGTTTTATCTCTTTTAATACAACATTGCTATTTTTATCATGTATATGCAAAGCTTTATACTGGGAAACAAATGTTTTCATCTTTACCTCAATTCTAAAGAATCATTACTTTATTTTGTGTTCGAACTTCTCGTGGTAGACAAAAACTTCTCACATGTGGTGTAGTAGGAAATACCGTTACGAGATATGAGTAGGTGGCCTAGATACTAAAATTTCATCCCAATATGGTGGTTAAAGCTAGTATGGAAACAACGTAAACATTTTGGTTTGATTCGTCTTCTATTGTAATGATACTATTTGATATGTTGCCATCTACTTGTGCTGAGAGAATTTTTTTCAAAGGACGAGAGAGAAAATTAGAAAATTTATCTTGTTTCGATGTACTTTAAACAAAAAAAATGTTGCAATTATTTAACCACCTCAAATGTGATTATATATGCTACCTCTTTTGTAGTTGTGTTTGCAATGCAGGGAAGGGATGAGATAAATCTAATATTGAATGTCTATTAGCATAATAAACACACTCGAAGAATGTATTAATATAATGAAAATGATTTCACTTTGGTTCATAACAATAATATAACAGAATTTAATAAACAAGAATAAAGTGACAAAGAAGCACAATCATTGTCTTTACTGCTAATTAATTTATTAATACAACATTGAATCTTTACTTTAATGTTACTTGCACCCATGCTTATGCACTAATGATCTCTGCACAACATAACTGTAAGAAGATAGCATGAAAAGAAGATTATTTCGTCAAAGGAAGCTCGCACAATAATGTCTTCAGAATTGACACTTTTAAAAATAACTTGTACAAATCTCAAGCTTTCATTGTATGCACACGCAGAGTCATGTTCACATAACATATATCTTTCTATATTATGCGGGGAGGTATGTATTTCATCCAGATTGCTTGTTCCACACTGCTTGCTCCGCACAACAACGAATACACAACTTCATCCATACGCACTATATCTAAACACATAACTCTATTGTGCTAATAAGTATCCATTTCATCCACTAAAGGTTTTTATTGCTAATATTTTAGTAAGAAATTGACATATACGATATTATTGGTGATATTCTTATTTCAGAATATATTTTTGTATTTTTGCAGAGAGGTTCGTATTTCATCTACATTTGTGTCTCATCCCATGTTTTTTCCATACAATGATGACTGCACAATTTCTTCCTTACACACTATATCTAGATACATAACTTTATTGTGCGGAGATATCTGCATTTATTTCACATTTATGTCCTATCCATTTTGTCCACTTAAGGATTTTATTGCTAATATATTTAGTAAGCAATTAGCCTATATGATTATATTGGTCATATTAAGATTTTTGCATATATTTTTGTATTTGTGTGGAGAGGTTCGTACTTTCAAAAATTTTCATAAATAATAATTAAAAAAGACAAAGAACATAGTTTATTTATGGCCCTAGTCTATGTAACCATCTCTGAAAAGTTTCATTCATAGAATGACTTCCACGGTCGACAATGCCTTTGGCCAGTCATTGAAATTCAAAACCCTACGCATAATACATATGAGCATCTAACTCCGTTCAACGACTTTCGCAGAACTACTTTCTTTCTTGCAAAAAAACGTTGACCATAACTTGTAGAGTATTATATAGAAAAACTTGGCAAACTGAAAGCTTGCAGTATTGTCAAATGCGAACATAAAACTGACAAAACGTAAATCGGCTTAGAAGCCTGCAAAATTGTGCAACTTCTCTATCTCTGAAATACCACTATTTTTCGAGCACAACTTCACATATAATTGTTTATGTAAGGAAAAAACAACAATTTGTGAAGAGAAAAGGCTACGTGTCTCATTGTTTTCTCTATCATTGCAAATAATGTCTCTCCTCTAACTATACTAGCTATTTCAAATATTTATAATTTTCTTTCCTTAGAAATCACCACCCATGACTATTTTTCATCTGAAACATAATACAAAGATAAAAATGCCATCCATATTTTTCATTATCCTGATCTCTACCCTTTGATTAATAGAAAAAAAACCTACACATAAGTACAAGGCGTCTCAACATTCAATTCACTGATTCCCTTCTGTAAGTCATTGACATTTGAAATTGATATTAGTAAATGTGCGATCCAGATGTTGTGGGCAAAAAAAATGTGTTCTCAGCACCCTTAGAACAACATAGTCCATTGCGTGCAAAAATGTTTCAAGTTTTTAACGTATGCACTTTTGCATCCTATGAAATATATTCATAATAAAACTAATATCAAAACACATTACAATTAAAAGACCCATCTACACATCGCTCATTCCACATAGATTTTGCACGTGCATTTGTTCTCTGTATAACCTCCCCACATGCACAACTATCTCTGCACAACTTCATCTAGACAACCATTTTAGCAGTAAATAATACCCTCAGTCATTGACATTTGAAATTGATATTAATTAATGATTATACGTTGTGAAATACGCCCCTAATTAAGAACTAAGGAAGAGCTTTTTATATTTATTATATTAGTAAGCTTTCCCCAAAACATTCGCATAACATCCACACATGCAAAATGACCTCTGCACAACTTCACCTACACAATTACATCTACACTCAATAATTCCCTTAATTGACATTCAAAACTTCACACATGAAACCTCTGAAGAACTATCTTTGAAGCTAATATTTATTAATGATTACATGTTTTGAAATATGTCCCTAAATAAAAATTAAAAATAGATATTTCTATATTTATTAATTAGTAAACTTTGAACAAAAAAATTTCATAACATTCACACACGCACATGAAAACCTCTGCATAAACTTTGTCCACACAACTACTTTCGCACTCAATAATTCCTTTAATTCACATTCAAAATTGTAAACGTGATACCTTTGAACAACTAGCTTTACACAACCACCTTCGTACAACTTCTATTGTACTTCCCAAAAGAATTTATAAATAATAATTTAAAAAGACAACCTTTTGAACATTCATTTTACCACAAAACACTTTCTCTTCACAGGAATTGAAATTACAATTTTTTTGCACCCCCGTCTCTACAAAAAACCTCGAATCCACTACAAATATTGTGTCATTCACACAGTAAATGTGCTACACAACAAAAACGATACTCACTATGCAATGGACCTCATCTCTCCCACACATACTCTATAATACATGCATACAAACATAATAATATTAATTTGACATTTGTTTAGCCCCATTAGCCCCCCACTCTGAGGCTTAGGCAAACAACCTACAATCATATGAATTCTTGTATTATTGAACATAACATTAACATAATGGTTCCTTGCAGCTACATCAACATCTAGCTTCACACAACCACCTTCATACAACAATTTCTGTCAAATTCCCTAAATAATAATTTGAAAATACAAATTCTTTCACACATTCATTGCAAAGTTATTAAGCACCTGCGTCAATGAAAAAGAACCCAGTTATCCCACAAACAGTCTTTTGCACAAGGAAATCGTACCAATTACCGCATCGTTCATCAATATCACAACACGCACTATGAAAAGGACCCCAACTCTCCTCTCTCCTGCACATAATAAGATTATTTCACCATTTTTTAATGCACCCCCCCCCAAAAAAAAACTCTCTCGCAAATAGCCCCACCTCTACAAAGATTCATAATTCTAAAATCAAATTACTCCGCAATTTGCAGATATCGTTTAAGGAAGCGGAACACTAATTTCCTTTACAACAAATTCATTTACATTGCAGTTTTCTTTGGATGATTGCAATTATATTTAGAAATTTTGTCTAAATGTGTAAATGTAAAATGTTTTATAACTTATATCAATTTAGAAACTTGTTTCATATTTTTATGACAATGACTTATTTAGATATTCATTTATGTAAACAAAAGAAATCATCATTGTAAATTAATGTCACCAAAAATTGCAATGTAACGAACTAAAAAAACACTAACAATTGTGTAAATTAGCACATATTTTCAATATAATAAGTGACTTCGGCATTATAAACTTCTGGTTGGAGCTGAGAAGGTGGATAACATCAGTCAATGGCCATGATATCATCATCTCTATCGTTAGTGTCCTCTTTGTTGATCAAATTTTTCATTTTGTCAATTATAATGTTATGTGCTGAGAATGTAGAGATATGATACTAGCATTAATGACATGTGCATGATTTCTGGTTCCTTGGCACTGCATCATATGCTCATACTCTCAACACATAACATTGTAATCAAGTAGGGTCTCTTGATAATCGTAGGGCTTCTCTTCAGAGCATTTTGTTGCATTTGGATCATAAGACATTGATAAAAAATTATAAGCTCTTGTTCGTTGTATATACTGCTTTAACTATTTTCCGAATTAATAGCATGGAATTATTTATTATTGGTGTGATCGTTTATTTTGCGAGGCTCATTCTATTTAATGTACTTTTATAGTTGTAATAGATTCATAAGACTTGTTATTTTCTATAGACAATTATTACATTGTGTTGAGGGGAATGTAATGTGTTGATATGTGTTGAGCATCTTTTGTTGATTATAATGTTATGCACTAAGGATATGGAGATATGATATTACAATTAATGACAAGTGCATCATTTATGTTTTGTCTGCATTGCATCATATGCCCATGTTCACAACTCAAAACATCGTATGGCTCGTCTTCGAAGTGTTTTTGTTCATTTGGACCATTACATACCAAAAACAATATAAGCTTTCATTTTTTCTAGATATTTCTTTAGCTTATGTCTGAATTATTAACATGTCATTATCTATGCTAGTGTGATTGCAAAATTTGTCATTTTTGGTAGACCTTTATTGCACTCTCTTTATCATTAGTAATTGCAAATTGAGATCGATATACTTATGTGTGAAAAGTACATGATATCATTTTAATTCAGTTTGAAAAGGATAACTTACACAAGAAATTTCTCAAATTTATGTCAATTGATTTGAGAATAGACACTACGTAAATTTTCGATTAGATTATGTTTGTGCACAATGTCATAGTAGCATTTGCATTGGTAAAAACAATCATCTTGTTTCTTTGATGAGTAGATTGTTAATCTTGTTTTCATGAGTATAGTATATTGATTGATAATGCGAAATAAGATTGCAAATTTCCAATAAAAAAAGAACTATTAGGATGTTTGGAAATGAAATGAGCGAGCATTTTGCCCTTGCTTGAAACATAAACAAATAAACTTGTGAGTGTATATATACAATTAAGTTTTAATGGTCCAAAATACATTTCTAATATATAACAGCTCAATATAGAAAAGTTTCATTTACAACAAATAACGGAAAAATTCACATAATATAAACTCACCGCAATTATGAATAGAAAATAACAAAAAAATGCCACAATTTTAGAAAAGCAGATAATTTTTTTTGGAAAATGGATTATAGTTCTCAAACTGTAGGATTTTTAGCTGCTGAGATAATTGTTGATAGCGCTAAGTTCTCTTCGTTTTCCCATTTATAATACATATTACTATTCTACATCTGAAATCTATTTTATAAAATAAATATCAATTAAAATATAGCAAAGCAGATGTTGCTAAGAAATAGCACAAATATTTTAAAGAACAAATCTTGAAATTTTAAAATCAGTTACTCCATGTATGAAACAAATTAAATTTGAAATTTTTCTAATAATTATAGCTAGCTTTCGGCTATCAACCATCACATACACTACTATATCGATGTTAGTGTAGAGGTAATAGAATTTAAGTTTCCGATTACATGTTGTTTTGTCCATTTCAACAAATGGGTATTGAACCATTAATGTCATTATACTGTCTACAAAAATTGTGAAACCACACTTCGCATAATGAAAGCGTTATTTTTTGTTACTTATTCTTATTCTTTCGTCCGCTTCTACATAACATAACTTGGCAATTTCACTTCTTTTCCATATGCAGTATACCTCTCATATTGATTATAATTACCAATAAAACTTAAACTATAACATTATTATTATCAATTATTTTTTTGCAATTGATAAAATTTATTATAAAATAATGTCAATTCATTAATAAATCTCATAGTGGAACACATTTCTAGATATAACATAGTTTATATAAATAGTTAGTTCTGTAAATGCACTTGTCCCTTACAAATCCTCTGCACATGTACAACCACTTCCACACAACTTGTTTTGTATGTACTAACATTTAAGAAATACTCATTTACAATGGACTAATGTAACTTTTATGACTTGCAACATAAGCATTAATATGGGTTTCACACAAGAAAAATATTCCCTCAATAAAACAAGTTTCTATATTTAGTGGGTCCTATTTCAAAACTTATTTTCTTTTAGAAGACAAACTGTATACGTCTATAAGAAAACCACTTATAGAAATTGGCTTACAATTGACCATTACAAAATGAACATATGAAACCTTTTGCACAATGATTCAGAAAAATATATCTCATTGTTCAATCTATAATTAATATTATTTATTATTATGAATATATCTTGTTGTGCAGAGATGTCACACTAAGTAGCTTCCCTTGCATTATGGAAACTTTTATCCTAATTATCTAAAAAGGAAAATTGTGTAAAATGGAACACTTATGTGAGCCATTTTCACTTTTCTACATGCATTCATAAATAAAGACGACCACAACATAATACTAATTCTTTCTAGCCCAACAACCCTTAATATTTATCAACATAGTGAATTGCATTTAGATTCAAATGCTAGTGACAATAGATGCAATAGATACAACTTCACATGTAAAACATAATATAAGAATTCTTGAAATAACTCATAAAATGTTGAAGTATTAAAATAGAGTAAACAAAAGTGCATTTTAATTATTATTCATTAAAGAACACTCAATAATATATAAAAACACAAACAAAAAATTAAGGTAAAAAATTGTTTAATTATTGTTTTTTGTATCACATTTGAGGACATAGGTCCATACAATATCCCATGTCAAATGTTATCTCATAATCATTTACATAATTAACAAACATAGAAAAAATAGTAATAAAAATTTGAATAAGTTATGATCACAAAGCCATGGTCCAAGAAATAGGATTCCTTGCATAAAGAAATTATGAAAATGTCAATAATTCAATCAAAGGTGTCCCGATGATAGTTGCGATTGCAATCCTGTCAACTACAATTTCCAGAAGTCATATGTAATAGAAAACAAGGAATTGTATTCAGGAATTAGAATATTCCATCATAACCCATACATAATATCTAAAGAGCAAAGTGCTTTGACAACAAAAATAAATGTTCTAATGCATTAAAACACTTACAATATGCAAAAGTAGACTCCAATATTCCTCATCTTTTGGCTTCCTACAATGAATTCCTTCAGTTTTGCTTCAATGAATTCTTTCATCAGAGTAATGGTAATGTCCTTCTTAACACATTCATTGAATATCTCCTCCTTTGTTTATTTTTTTATTTGTTGCAATTGCAAAACTAAGGCAAAGTAGTCTTCATTAAAAATAGAAAAATTAGTTAGCCATTTTATAATTTCCTCTAGAGTAAAATTAGTGATATCATTGAACTTTGTTTCTTGTGATTGTTTCAACTTCTCTAGATCAACTAGCAACCTCTTCGTTAGAGTTACTCTAGATTCATATGTAATAGATAGAATATTTAAATTTTAAATAACCATTACCACCTTGAGTTACACATCTTCCCTTTGATTTTCCATGTTTCCAAAGTTAAAAATAATATCTTCCAATGTTCTAATTTTCCCACACCATGCATCCTTAATATAACTCATTCAATCAACATTAGGCAATCCTCGTTTATCACTTTCTATTGAATTGGATAGTGAAGCAATGTTTTGAGAAAAAATTAATAGGTCACTATCCATGAATTCCATGTCTCCCTTGAGCTCACTTTTGACCAATTCGACAAAATATCTTGTTCTCTACTTTAATTTCCAAAGATGAAAAGAAATTTTCCATGTAGATTCAATGATCCACAATCTTTCAGATTGGTTGTACGAAATATGTGGTAGTGTAGATAACACTCTTTCTAGTTGAAAGTCCCTCAGAGTACATCATTTTTTAGTCTTGTCACTTGCATGTATGATGCAATTTAGTAGGTGGAAATAAAGAAACCGAGTTTTGTGTAAGCATATAGCAAACAAGGAATATTATTGTGCGGAAGGAAGTTCAATGTTTGAGAGTTAAGCTAATTGTGTGAACCTCTTTATATTGAACCTCATTTCGCATAATAATCACTTCAGAATTGATTTTTCTATAAATAACTTTTACTTATTGCATCTATTAAAAAAATCTCAATATTTCATTGTATGCACTTTGGAATAAGTTCCACAAAACTTTTTCTACACAACTACCTTCATACAACTTGTTTTCCACCTTCATATGAATATGATAATTAAATAAAAGGAGTGGTCTCTTGTGGAAAATTGCATTTCGGGTTTCATGTAAGCATATAAAAACCAAGAAAATTACTATGTGGTAGCTCAACTCATTGTGCATACCTCTTCACATTGGATCTCTTTAAACACAATAATTTCTTCAAAATTGACACTTTTAAAAATAAGTTTTACTTATTGCAACTATGCCAAAAATTTCTCAATCTTTTATTGTATACACTTCGGACCCACATCTGTACAACTTTCTCCTCACAACTATTGTCATAGTCAATAATGCATTGTGTTACATAATATCCACACACACAGAGTCATCTCCACATAAGTTCACTTGTACATCTACTTTTGTACTCAGTAGCACCATTTGATTATTCTGCATAAATAGAAATAATTAAAACAAAGTCTTGAATTTTACTATTTTAACAACCCTTGCACAAAGCCTCCCACACATCCATGTAGCCGCCAAAAAAGTGTATTACTGCATGCACTTTTGATTATGATGTCTCAGATGAACTAAATAGAAAGGAGATAAATACTAAATAAGTATGTAAGGAATAACAATTAAAATGTATTTATATTTACTCAGTTCTAATACTCAAACTCCTTACCAATTATTTGAATAATACTTAGATTATGTTTTACATGTGAATTTGTACCTATTATATTTGCTATGATTAACATTTGAATATGAATACAATTCACTATGTTGATGACTATTGAGGGTTGTTGGGCTAGAAAGTATTACTATTCGATTGCAGTCATGTTTAATTAGGATAAGAGTTTCCACAATGTAGGGGAAGTAGCCTAGAGTCAAAACACTACACAACAACATATGATCATAACAATAAATAATAATAATTATACATTGAACAATGAGATATGTTTTTCTAAGGCATTGTGAAAAAGGTTTCATATTTTTGTTTTGAGTAGTTTGTTTATAGTCATATACAAATTTTTGCTTAAAGCAAATAAGTTTTTAAATAAGACTTGTTGAACATAGAAACGTGTTTTATTGTTGGAATCTTTTTATTGTGTGAAATCCATATTAAATATTGTGTTGAAATTCATAAAGTTACAATAGTCAATTGTAAATGAGTATTTGTTAAGAATTACTAAATACATAGCTAGTTGTGTGGAAGTGGCTGTGAGTGTGCAAAGGCTTTGCAAGGAACAAATGCATCTATGCAATTAAGTATTTATATAAATCATGCTATACATAGAAATTGGTCTCACTATTAGATTTATTAATTAAATGAAACTATTTATAATAAATTTTACCAACTACAAAAAAATAACAAATAATATTAATGTTCTAGCTGAAGTTTTGCTGGTAATTGTAATCAATGCAAGAAGCATAGACTGCATATGGAAAAATGGCAAAATTGCAAAATTTCCTTATGTAGAAACAACATAAAGGAGAAGAAGAGCATAAAAAAAAATGTTTTCACTATGTGGACTGTAGCATTTCCATTTTTGTAGACTGTATAATGACATTAAATTCAATATCCTTTTGGTGAAATGGATAGATTGAACCGTAATTGGGAATGTAAATGTTATTACCTCTACAATGACATTGGCATAATATTGGATGTGATTGTTTACAACCCATAAGATATTTTTCATTATTAGAAAATATTCACGTTTAGTTTTTTTATACATATAGAAATGGGTTTCCAAATTTTGAGATTTGTTTTTAAACTATTTGTGCTATTTCTCAGCAGCGTCTACTTTGTTTTCTTTTTAATTTATATATATTTCGTAAAACATATTCACATGCAAAATAGAAAGATGTACTGGAAACAAAAAAAGATAGATAATTTAGCACTATCAACAGTTACTCTAGTAGGAAAAAATCTTATAGTTTGACAACTATAGTATGATTTTCAAACAAAATCTATGCCCATTTTTCTAAAAAATTGTGTTGGAATTTCTATTGTTTTTTGGCCAGAATTGTGGCAAGTTTATATTATGCAAATCATTTCTATTATTTTCTATAAATTTTTATTTATGATGAGTAGGAATAGGAAGTGCATTTCATTGACAAAAACCTTTATTTAGAAAAGTGTGGAAAATTTTAACTGTGCATAAGAAGCTTTCAAGCTTTCATTATGTGCATGTCTGCAACTTGTACTGAAATATTTTATTGCTAATGGTTTAGTATTATAACATAAAACAAAGTTTCAAAGCATGTGTTTGAATATAAATATAAATATGTTATTATAAAATCGATACAACAAAATGATCCTTAATGCAAAATTGTTCCTGTAGGTGAATTTGTGTACAAGGAACTATATAACATAGAGAGTTATTTCACTATAGGTAGAAAATGATGCATTAGAAACATAATTAGTTAATTATTGTACCAAATGGAATCTATGCATGTCTTAATACAGTATGCCATAACTCTATTATTAAGAGATATATGTCTAAGATGCATCCATTTCCAAGACTATTGATGTCGATATTAATTTTTTTTTTTTGCTATGATATGCCTTTGTGTAGACCTTTCACTGTGCACAAGAAACTTAGTCTAAAAAATGAAACTTTTAGTTGTAACCTATGTAGAATGAGAACTATGTACACACAACTAAATGAATCAAAATTAGAAAATGAGATTTACTAGTATCAGAACTATAATATTGAAAGTTATTTCACTTTGGGGAAAAACTTAGTGTCACAAACATAATCAATTAAGAATGGTTTTATTGGGAACATAGTTGCTTTTCTAGGTAATGCTAATTTTATGAAAAAACCAGTAAAATTACATTGACGCTCTGGCCTCTACAGTGTAGAACATAGTTATGTCATGGTTAGTAAAAAAGAGCTGAAATAGGACTGCCCTTTGAGGGGAAACTAGTCCAAAAAAACCGAAAAAAGATGCCTATGCAGCGGTCCCAGTTCAAAACCAACATAAATAGTAACTTTACTAAAATTAACCACATTGTTTGAAAAATCATTAAAAAACCCATGAATCATCGAAAAAGAAACCTGGCATCTTGTATAGTTGGTTGCATGGAGCCTCTTGGGCAAGTGTCGCTTGGTGGAGGCTCTTCCACAATGAGACATCTGTACTCATCCCAGTCCTCCACCACTGCAGATGTGCCACTAGGGATGCTCTCTTTCGCTTGCGTGAACCCAAACTGCCTTCGTTTGCAGGCTTGTGGCCAGAGATGTCCTCACCCTGCGGAGGGTTTTCATGGCCATCTTTGCGATCGGGCAAAGCAAACCTACTGTTTGAGTGTTTCCATCCTTTGATAGCTTGCTTTTCCTTCTCCTTCTTCTGCTTTCTTTTATCATCTATCTCTGGGACTAGGACATGGGTCTTAGCATCCTGCTCATCCTATAGTCGAATTTCTTCACTAAATGCCACTGTGACAGTGGCAATGATAACAAGCCAATTCAAGGTACTGTGGAAGCAGAGTTGGGTCAAATGGTGCGATAGATGGGGGGGTAGGGGACTAAGAAATTTGAGTTGTTGTGTTCCGTTCGCTCACACCACAAGCTTGGGCTTGATCTCTTCCACAACGGGTGGAGGGATATCTATGAGAAAGTTGACCTCTGGACGAAGAAGACAAAGGGGAGGAAGAAGAGGACATCGACTTAGGAGGAGGCGGCGTGGGGGGGAATATTTTGGCCATGACTATTGCCTCTCCTACTGCACATCTAGTGGTGAAGACACATCATGGTTCTCTAGGCACAATGACTAGAAATGGTGTGGGCTAAGATGACATTAATATTAGCACTGATTAAAGAGGGTGAGGCAGAGTTTGCATTGGAGTTGATAGAGCTATTCAGGTAAGGAAAACTGGTATTCTGTGAAGAATTTAGAGCATAATGAGGAGTATGGGAAAAATGGAAGCCATTCCCCAGATCAACATGACTGATAAGCATACAACGCCTCCCTATTGTCGTCTGAGATCTCGGCTCTATAGCATTAGGGGGGCATGAGAAATTGAGTGGGGAAGGGGTGAAGGAGTTCAGGCTTGTAGAAGCCATATTTCTAAGTTTGCCGTGAGCATCTCAACCTGAGCACCAGCTTAATGGCACCTGTGGGTTGATAGTGGCTCGCCATAAATTGGCATGGATGGTGACATGGGTGGCCATTTGTCTCAGCCGTCTACTATTCTCATGTCTAATCTCCATTAAATTCCAACTAATCACTCGCATCTGGGGATGCACCATTGTTTTGGAACTGTTCATGATATTCCTATAACTAGGAACCATTGGTTATTATGTTGAATGAACCTGTGTGTAGAGTTTGATCACTATCCACCCCCAAATTTGCTAGAAGATCAGCCACTTTTTTGCCTTCTCTTCTAATATGTTTGAAAGTAATTGCTCTATTAGTTGTGAGCCATTGTTCAATGAGCTCTAAACGTTCTGCCAATCTCTAGCTGCTCACCACTTTGTGTGCAGGGGTCCCTTGAAGAATATGTTTAGCCATATTGATAAGAATCTGAGAGTCTCCCTCTATTACTAAGGGAAAGAAGCCATGATGTTGAGCTATAAGAAGCCCTTACCATAGCCCCTCTAGCTCAGCAAGATTGTTCGTATCCCATCCAATTGAGCCGAAGAATATTAATATAGGTTTACCTTTGTGATCCCTACATATTCCTCCATATTCTGCCCTGCTTGGGTTGCCTTTGGAGGCCCGATCGAAGTTTAATTGAATCATTTTATTTGGCGGAGAGATCCATTTGCTGGGAGTATGGCAATGTGAAGATGATTTATTATGTTTTTCCTGTACCTTTTTAATCCAAAGATTCAAATTTGTCCATATATTCTGCTCCTGTGGAAGGGTAGGGAAGTCCTCTTCATACCAAGTTTGGAGCATTAAGGTTTCCTGAAGATTAATACAAAAGTTTTTCCATAGGACCTCTATTGGTGTACATTAATCTTTGAAGATGCGATGATTCCTTTCTTTCCATATAGACAAAATGAAAAGACTTGGGATGATTTCCCACAAAGAATTTGGAAATTTTCTCTTGTACAGATTGGCTGCCCAATTACTGATGGTGTTGGTAATTTCCTCTTTAACTCTTCCTTCTTTTTGACATCTAAAGCTTGCTTTTCCTAGAGTCTATTTGCCAAATTACATGTGATCATGAGGTGCTCAATGGTCTCGTCCTATTTTTTGCAGTTGGGGCATATTGAGGGCCCGTGGGAGCTTCTTTTCCATAGGTTTTCCCAAGTGAGGATTCTCTTTTGACATAACAGCCAGAGGAAAGTAGAGACTTTGGGCCAAATATTAGGTGACCACACTTTATCCCAAGGAGGATCCTTGACTGTTTCATTGCCAATCAGTAGTTTGTATGCCTCTTGTGTGGTAAATCTACCACGAGAGTTATACTGCCAATGTATTATATCCTTCTTTTCAGAAAAATGAATTTTCTGATTGGTAAGCTTTGTGTCCAAATCCTTATGTATAGACTCTGTTCCTTGCCTGATGAGGTGGGTCGTGTAAAGCCATTGTATGTATCCCTAATTGAGGGTAGGCATCCAATAGTGGCTGAATTTATCCATCTAAGGCTCTTCCCAATCCTCTGTTTGTTGAGGTCTGATTAGATTGCTTAGCTTGGGTCTTTGCTACCAAGAGTCTCCCCAAAATCGTGCATTGTTGTCGTCCCTTATTTCCCAAAAACTAGGCTATTAGATTATAGCTTTATGCTGACTGGCCGCATTCCAGACTAAGGAACCTTTTTGTATTTCTATGAGTTGAATTAACTTATCTGGCGGTTGGTTGTTTTCATATTTGGTAGTCCAGATGATGTCCTGTGTGTGAAGCAGAGAACCATTTCCACCATAATCTTTCTCCCATAATAGCATTGCTATGTTTAGGGTCTCGAAGGCCAGTACCCCTAGAATTTTTAGGAAGGCACACTATTGTCCATTTGACTAGTGCCCATTTTCTTTTTTTGTCATGAGGATAGCCATAAAAAATTCCGCTGAATTTTTTTTTTTTCTTAAGCACCCATTTTTGTGCTATCGAAACAGAGAAGAGATAAAGAGGCATGGATTATAGAATACCTTTGACTAACACAAGATGACTAGCCATATTTAGAGATCTGAATGTCTAGTAGGAAAGGTGAGCTTCAAATTTTTCTAGGAGCACCTGGCAGGAGGAGTGCTTTAATGTAGAATTAGTCATGGGGGCACCTAGATATTTATAAGGGAGAGAGGCGATCGAGAACCAAAGAATATGACCTATAGATGATTGAGTGCTGGAGGGTGTATGGAAGAAGAATATTTGGGATTTGACATTATTTATGCTGGCTCCAGATGCTTCAGAGAACTCATTCAGAAGAGATTTGAATTTTAGGCCTTCTTGAACCGAGGGGTGACCAAACAGCATATTATCATCCACAAATTGTTGGTGAGTGAACGCAGGGGTATTGGGGAAGGAGATTCCTCTAAGCTGCTAAGTTTGAAGAGGATGTTTGATAATTTGACCTAGCCCTTCAGTGATTAGGACAAGTATAATGGGGGAAGGGGTTCTCCTTGATGGGTGCCTCTAGATGGATGAAAGGGGTGGAAGGAATTCCATTGACGAGAATGGAGAATAGAGTAGAGGATATACGACTCATAACCCATCTAACCCATGGAAGAGAGAAGCCAAAGGCTGTTAGCGTCTTCTGAATGAAAATCCAACTTAACTTATCGAATGCTTTTGAAAGCTCAATTTTGAGGAGAATACCTTCTTTTTTGAGATGCTGCAAGGAGTGTATGATCTCATGGGTGATAATGATGCCATCTGTGATTTGCCTCCCTTCCACATATCCCAATTGTTCCAGTGAGATTAGCATGGATAGCAGCGGCTTCAGGTAGGAAGTAATAAATTTAGATATGATTTTGTATATAACAATGCAAAAAGCGATAGGCCTAAATTTGTCTAGAGTTATAGCTTGCTCTTCTTTGGGGATGAGAGTAATAAAAGTTGCATTCAATGAGGGAAGCATCCAGTGAAGAGTCTAGGATTCTTCTACTACCTACCAAACTTCCTCCTGAATGAGATCCCAGAAGTTATGAAAGAAGTTTGAGGTAAAACCATCTGGACCAGGTGGTTTTCCTTCCTTGAGCTGTTGCATTGTTAATTATTATGAAAACATCTCACAAAAAGATAGAAAATATAGATCAACAACTTATAATTTAGCCTCTTCGAGCAAGCAACCTCCTTTGCATTACACAGATGGACAATTCTTGGATGATACAAAGGAGGTATTTTCATTTGTGCACAATAGTAACAATATGGGGACTACATGGGTACAAAATTATAATAAGGGGGTTGTACTAATAACAATAAGGGGTTACATTAGTAGTATAGGGGAACCACACAAGGAGAAGAAGGACCAACATAAGAGAACTTGGAGGAGAAAAGAGTAACAATGATCTTCCATCAAAAACTGAAGCCTGCATGGTCTCAGGGGGAGTGTATGGTTGAATTATTATTTTATTGAAAATTCTTATTTTTATAACCATATGGGAAAGTGTATATGCTCAGGGGGAGTCTTTGATGTTTGAAGTGTTATTTCTAGCTTTTTCTCTTTTTATATTCTAGTATGCTTTTAGATGCAACAACCATGTCCATCTATTGATTATTTTGGAGAAGCTATATGTTTTGGTTCGATTGTTACTAATGATGATATGACAGCTATGCAATATTTATATGAATGATCAAGGTGTGATGAGGGATGACACATTTAAGGGGATCATTTATGCTTCCAAATGGATTTGGAATGTGTTGCCAGTGTATGTAGGAAATGATTTTTGTTGTTACTGCCATATAGTAGTAAGATCATATATTTTTCATGACATACTTAGTTTATTGCTAATGATCATATTTCTAGATGATATTATGTGATGTGTATGTTTCTTCCATGTAGATTTGTTGGCCCATCTATATTGTGCACTTTATGGCTCATGTTTTTATTTCTAGATGCATTATGTTGTTGATCATGTGTTTTTGGATGGATAAGATATGAGAATGATGATAATTACTATTGATGACATTTTTATGCATGTTCTTGTATGTATTTGGATGGATGAGAGATGATGGTATATATGTTGCTTCTTATATATGGAAGTATACATTTGTATTCTCACTAATTTATTTTCTATGGCCCATTCATGATATTTTTCTCACCTATGGTGAGCATAAGTAATTGTTGCTCCTTATGATGATTTGGTACGATGGTTGTTTTTTCTTTAATTCTATCTCATGGGGTCAGAGAGTGTGTTGAATACATGAGAATCAATGTCATGTGGAGTATGATGGGGATGCACAAATTGTTGAGTGGCCATGTACTAGAACATGATATGGCTAATTGTTGTTTTTTGATGCCACACATGGAGGTTATATTGTTGCTAATGGAGGGCAGGTAACTTGATGCATATACCATGGATTATGTTATTGGTTTTGCTGTTATATGGAGCATATTTTGTTTCTCATTGATATGGTGTACTTATATTATATTATTATTTTTGGCATGTATAGATGACAACACATGTATGTGCATAATTAAAAACTATGTACTATCATTGTATAATATTTTAGGATCATTAACCATGGGGTGACCCATGGTGTCCAGCATGTATTTTCATTAGCTATGTATGGGTCGACGTGAGTCCAAGTCATGTTTTCAACTTATATATCTTTGATGTAGCCCCACATATTGGGTGCTTGATGTAAACTTCAATCCATAGAGTGATCGTCAAAAAGAGGAGGTTTTTTAGAGGATTCTTATGTGAGTCCTATGTATTTGTCACAACCATGTATTTTCTCCATGAAGCATTCTACATATTGTACTTCATTAGATATCATTGTACAAAATTTAGTTGGAGTCATGGTCTTTAATTAGTTTTCTCTTGAACTTAGAAAGGTGGCTCATTGGAGCAGGAAGATGAGTTATTTCAGTAGGTAGAGTGTATGATTGTAACTACATTGCATGCTTAGGGGGAGCATGTTCAATGTTTAGAGTTGGCATGGCACTCGCTAGTGGTGTTGGTAGCCGGTTTCCTTGTTTCACATGCTTATTTTTTAGAAGATACTTCTCGGTACATCTTTACAGTGTTGAGAATGAGAGGGGGATTCCTTCTCTCATCTCACACATTATTAACATTATCTTCAGTGTTGGTATGCTCGTTTTCCATTGATGTCAAAAGGGGAGATATTTTGGATTGTTAAGTCAACCTCACATGTTGTATTAAGGTTGACATCAATACTAAAGGGGGATATTTTTGGCATTGAAGTGCTGGCATTGATCTCAACAAGCTCTTGGTGCTATTAGTAATATGCATGTGTGATGCATGTTGGTGAGGGATGATTGGTTGATGTTCTTATTAGTTGGAATTGTTGCCAACATACCTATGACTAAACCTAGTGAAGATGATGTTGTGGCTGCTGAGGAGATGGATTCCAATCATTTTGTGTTGATAATATATGTTGTTGATGCATGTGATTGCAGTGGTACTACAGGTATTTCATATGCTTCTACACGTGATGAAAGAATTGGAGTCGTTTCTACATGTGTTTAGTTGTGGCTACTTATGTTGGAGGTGCTTCTACTAGTGTGGGAGACACTTGGATGCCTTGATGTTGTTACTATAGGTGTTGAGGTTGCTACTTCATATGACGGAGATGTTGTTATAGGTGTTAAAGATGTTGAGATTGCTTCTTGATGAGATTAAGGTGTTGGTCTTGGTGCTCAATTTTGAAGAATAGGTCTAACATGTCACTAAATTTTATTATCCTATTTCATTAGTTCCATAACTATTGCAGAGGTTTGTAGGGGTGTTAAGGAGATGAGGAAGATGCTCCAGTAGGTGGTAGAGGTTTTTTACAGAAGTATTGATGGTTTCCCTTAGTTTTAGCCCTAGTTGGATGGAGGATGGGTAAAGGGAGTTGTCTTAGGCTCTAGTCACTGGCAAGGAAGGCTCAAGGGATTGATTATAACTTCAGTCACATGCAAGATAGTACAAAGGAGTGATTATGGATTTTTCACTAAAATTGATCTGCATTCCTCATGATGTTGAGCTTTTTTTTGTGTTTTGGTGGCATCCATGATCGAAATGTTTTAGTTTATGGTCGGAAAAAAGTTTGTGGGACGTCCAGAAGTTTGTCAAAGTTGGAAATATCAAAAGGAATGTGGGTTTAGTGGCTTTATAGATTCAATGAGATGAATCTGGATCAAATCATACATATGAACATGATTGTTGAGCTCAGTAGTTTTGTGAAATTATTGAGTTGAGCACTTTAATTCATCCATATATTGGAGAAATCTCGTTGTGAGTTGGTTGATTCTCTAGTTGTGTTGACGGAGTGAGTTTGTGGAGAAGCGATTACAAAATTTTTGAGTCATATTATGCCAAATTTATAAATTAGTTTACAGGTGTAGCAGCAGTGAGATGAATAATTATTTAGCCATAATGTTTATGGAGTTTGTGAAATGTTGAAGTGATTATTGATGTAGTGAGTTGAGGATATTGTTTTCCAACTTGTATGAATATTTTTTTGTGGAGCTTATGCTTCAAATTTATCATTGATTGTTCTTTGATGCTATGTTGTTGCAATGCTCACATTGAGCAAGTTCTAGGAGTCTACTTCGAAAATATATGAAACAGGGTTCACATGGAGGAAGTGAAGGCATGGAGGCTTTGAGTATACAATGATTGGTGGACTCAATATATGGAAGATTTTTCTCCATCCAATGCTGGTTAGATGGTTCAAAAGAAACTATGAAAAGCTCATTGGTTAGGATATTACCAATAGATCATCATTTGTAGAGTCATCTTTTAGTTTAGGAGTAACTCGGTGAGGATTATTGATCGTGGTGGCCTTTAGTGGATGGTAGTTCGTAGATCTAGGAGATAAACAGTTTCTTGCCTAACAGTGTCAACATATTGTGAAAGAAGTTGATTCTTCTGACTCATGGGAGTGAGTTGATCCATGTATAATTTGTTCAACAACAAATTAATAAAAAGATTGAGTAATGTAGCACTGGTGGGGTGTTTTTTTCTCGGGAAAGGGTTTTCCACCAAACATCTTGTGTCCATTGTGTGATTTCTCTTTATGTTTGTATATTTATTTGTGGTTATCTAATCTTGGATTATGTGTTTAATTTTATGGATGTTTGAATATTAAATAACTAGAGAAAAAGTATGAAAGTGCCACACTATGATTTAGGCCCCCCTCTCTGTAGTGATCTAGTTTTGAACATACACTACCGAAATAAATCAAGTTGTCAATGATTTAGTGAAGCAGACCAATTCAGTAACTAAATCAATTCATGATAACAATAGGTAAATATGTTTGCACATAATATTTACATATGACTATTTACAATTATTGTTGATAGTTTCAAAGCTAAATGTGATAATTGTCATTAGCTTTTTTACTACTAGATATATGCACTTATCCATTTCAAAAACTTATATGATTGCCAGGTTGTGGGGAAATTTCAACTCAGAAACATGAATCCAATAAATCCTTGACAAATTTCCAATAATTTAAGCCAGAAAATGCACCAAAAAACCTTTTAGAATGTAGTGCCAATAGACAATGACCTTATATTCTATTTCAAATTTCAGTTTGTATGCCACATATTTAAATGATATTAAATCAATAGAAAATTACATAGTAAGTGGACATGATGGTCTTGCATTATCGGTATTTATTTCCATTACTTCCTGTAAACATTAGCTTTGTTATTTTCAATTGATATTTATTAACAGTTTCATATGTGGTAGTTTCCACATGAAGAATATAAATAACTATTAATTGGGGTTGCAACAAAAAATTGCGAAACTATGAGAGATTTGAAATGAATATAACTAGGAAATAAAAAAATCAAGTTACTTTCACTTATACAATCAACCAAGTGGTATTTGAATCTGCCAATTGAAAAGAAGACAGACATAGAAATTTTCATTAGTGGATACTTTCCTCGTCTCACACCTCTGTAGATTCAACATTATTTAACAGTTCATTTTCTCAATTGCTCAAGTTCTTTAACAATTTCCTCTACAACATATGCCTTATTTGTAGAATTGTTTAGGGATTTGTATTTATTGATTTAACACTCAATGAAGAAAGTAATTTTAGAAAAAAAATTAACACATGTGGTAGCCATTACATTATATCTATTTAATACTACTTTCTCTTTTGCATCTCATATCTGCATCTTCTTTTTTCTAATAACCTAAATTGCATCCGAACAAATATCCAATGTAATTTTTTCATGTCATAATGTGCAAGAAATATTGCACATACTTTAAAATACGTTTAAAAAACATATTTTATTGAATTTGCAAAAAATTAAGTATTTATTATTGATAATGAATGCCTAAAGAGTAGTTGAAGCAAGACAAAAATAAAAATCCCCAAGTGCTAGAAAGCAATCTTCACCTTCTACACCTATTGTTTTTGCAATATCATTAATGACTACGGGAAAGAGGAAGAATAATGGTCATGGAAAATTGGTTATTGGTGAATAAGCAAATCATCAATATGAGCAAGATAATTTTCATGAATTCTCTCCAGAGAAAACACACATAGTTCAACCACCAAAGTCCAAAACTACCATGAATAGAGAACTCATTGAGCAATATATAGACGTGTAAAGTGATAGCAGTGAACCACCTAACTAAGTTGCTACTCATTTAGCAAAGAATCATAAAGAATGGAGAAAATTGCATAAGAGGACATTATTTACGATGGACATCATGTCACATTGCAAAATGAAAAATATGACAGGACCAACAAAAAATTGAGAGTTGAAAAGGTTAAGGTTGAAAATAAAAAGATTATCAATAAAAAATAGGTGGATATTGATATATATAGCATTGATGTGATGGAGCTCATGGTATTGCAACAATCTACCAATGATGCAATTACTCAAAATGTTATCAACACGCTTTCAGAAAATAAGTTGCTGAAAAACAAAAAGTTTACAATATCAGGATATTTATTTTTCCAAAATTCACTGCAAAGGTGAGCAATGTGGTAGGATTCCTTCATATTGAGCAATGACCCAAAACACTCAAGAATATCACCAGCGATGGTTATAACACTTTTACCATAGATCAAAGGGATAAAGAGTTGTTTAACAAGCTTTCTTGTTAAACGAGACTCGACGATAGGAAACTTATGATCATTCATATCCAATTTTTGGAACCATGGATGAAGGGAGTTCTTGTTCCTTGTGGATAGGCAGTCCCGGGGATGATGCCCTTAGGTAGGGCTTTCCATCCTTAGTTTTGAAACCTCCGAGCTTTGACCAATAGATCGACTTATTTTCCTTGACGGCCTAACTCATGATGAGGGGGGAGATAAACTGATCGGTCATACCTATATAGTCAGTTACCTTTGCAATACTTCACATGTTTCATAATTAGACTGGAATCCTCCTAAGATCTCTGTTGTACAAATGTCCGCTACTATTACGGCTTATTCTCATATTCATATGTACAAATGCATTAGCAGAGAGGACTTTTATGACACTGATACTGACTCTGCGAATTAAAAGAACTACTACACATTGAAAATCAAGTTCCCATGTTGATAACTCCATTGTCAAGTTATGTTGTTTCACTATGATAACCATTTAACAAGGATGTAAATTTTCCTAATGAAGTGAAGTCATATATCCTTGACTACATATGCCAAATATTTAATATTATTGATGATGCATGGAAATAATTTTTCGATTTAACGCACTTGCGAGATAAACTGACAATATTTATGAACTTGGTTAATAGTAATCTTATAGAAGATAAGAAATTTCTTTCCAATGAATTAAATACTTTTAAGTAAAGGGTAGAAATACTCTTTTCTTTCACAAAGAAAAATAAACAACTACCATATAGTGAACTGGTGAATCAATTAGAAGTCAGATGGGTGGAAAGGGTTACTAGACTTGAGAATATTAGTTCTTCCTATAGTGGCCTATTGAAAAGGAGAGGTAATTCCTATATCAAGGAAATGGATATTATAAAAGGCTTATCTAGTCCATGTATGTTGCATTCTTATGAGTTAATTACAGATGACAAGTCAGAAACTGAATTGGAGGAGAAAAAAAGGAAAATGGCAATGAACATTGAGAGCATCAATGCTTTACTAAATAACATATTGAAACATGGCTGATTACATTTTCGAAGGCCAATAAGAAGAATTCTATGTAGGTTGTTGATGTGCAAGAAGAATCTAGGGAAATTGAAAACGAGATTTTCACTAAAAAGGTGAAAATAGAAGTTACAATTGACCTCAATAGAGACTACATTAAAAAAATGATGAACATGTTTCTCGAACAAGTTTTCAGCTTGTAATACATCCTACATATTGTTATTTTGTGGCTACGTATGTCATTAAACCAAGTGAAACAATAATTGATGCTACAAAAAATCCATCTACTTTAGAGTTTTCTTTTAACAATTCTGATTCTATTCATGAAAATTTTCATTTTAAGTCTATGTTTTGAATGTGATGTCATATGAATATGATAGATTGTTATGATAGTTTTCATTTTATTTTGGCTATAATTATTACTGAATTTAATTTGGTTTCAATATTACGATGATGTTTTCTATTACTTTGCCAAAAAAAAAATTAGCTTTTCTATTACACACAATGTTGTGTTGTTGCTTCAAATGAAATTGAACATCTGGAAATGATTTGGCATCTTAGCTATATATATATATATATATATATATATATATATATATATATATATATATATATATATATATAGTGGAATCAGCAATAGGGGTGGCCTCCAGACTCGCGTGACATGAGGTCAATTTTGACCGCTACCTATATAACCACTGGGAGCTATGTCCACCCCTCTCCACAACATCAGGTTAGTCCGAGGGAATTGAACTTGTGACCTTTAGTACGGAACCTTCCTTTCTAATGAACTTCACCGTAGTGTGATTACCAACTCACTTACCCCCATGGGACTGTTAGAAATATATATTTTAATAATAGAATACTGATATAATGTGTTTAGATAGAACCACGAAATTCATTCAGTGTAGTAGTTAACTATGTTCCCGATAAAATGCTATCCATCTTGGAGAAGATCTTTCTGCCTCAATCTTACCTCTGTCCAGCTCAGATCATTGGCCCATCTTTCTTCAATGGCAAAGAGTTGGGAACACCACTCGAAGACCCTTTCACTTTAAAGCCTTCTAGCTGACACATCCAAACTTCCATAATTTGGTCTAATCAGCTTGGAGAAGCTTCAGTCCCCCAGAAGGAACAAAAATGTTTCAATTCCAACAAAAACTAAAACATATCGAACATAACATCAAGCGGTGGATCCAATTGACCTTTGGGAACATCTTTCAAGCTCAAAATGCTTTAGCTTAGGAAATGAAAAGAATCCAATAGATAATAATTACTGGAGGAAGAACTGAAACCCTCTCAAAGTAGGAAATGCTCCTTCAGAATCAGATTGCAGAAAGAGAACAACAAGAGGAGATACTCTGGAAACAAAAGCCTTCAGTCAGATGCCTAAAAGAGGGAGAGCGAAATACAAAACTTTTCCACTGCACCACCATAGAGAGGAGAATGCACAACAATATCACTCATATTCAGAATTAGCAAGAAGGATGATTGGGAAAACATGAGGATATTGAAAAAGGTCTCCTTGCATACTTCAAAAAAGTGCATCAAGAACCACAAGTGAATCGACAACCAGCTATAGAAAAGATTATCCATAATATCTTGAGAATTATAACAGAGGAACACAATCAACTAATCCTTCATCCAATACCTCTATAGGAAGTCGAATTAGTGTTAGGCCTCTATACTACTAGTGTAACCCCTTATTGTTATTAGTACAACCCCCTTATTATATTGTTGTACCCATGTAGTCCCCATATTATTACTATTGTGCCCCATAGAAGCCCACTATTGTTATTATTATGCCCTTACATTATTATTGTTATGTCGGCTCTGATTATATCATGACCCCTTAGACTCCTCTATATAGAAAGGAGGTATTTTCATTTGTATCATCCAAGAATTGTTCATTTGTGTAATGTAAAGGAGGTTCCCCCTCGAAGAGCTTAAATTATAAGGCATTGATCTATCTTTTCTATCCTTTTGTGAGCTGGTTTCATAAAATTTGGTATCAGAGCTTTGGATTCTAGGGTTTTGCTACTCGAAACAGGTCAACGTGGCATTTGCGCTATAACTTTTTTTCTGCGACGTTTCAGATGCTGAAAAAAACTCATTTGGGTTGAAATCATTTGGAAACTCGGGTTGAAATTTTAGATATTTTCAAGGTATATTTGCAGAGATATGATTTGAGGAAGTTGGCCTCTTTGGATACTCCCGAATTACATTCCAAATAGGTGACCTGCGGAAAATTGTCATAACTTTTGTTTTGAGCATCAGATTGAAATGTCATAAGAAGTTACAGAAAGAGGACAGACTGTAGTCTCCTGTGTATCCTTTTTAGATCCTAAGGTTAACATAATGACACGTGGAACTTATTACAAGTTCATTCTTCTGAAAAGGTATATAATCAAGTCATCTCGGGAGATTGTGTATAACTCTTTCTTGGAGAATCTAAATTCGAAGAGACTAGTGGCATTGGAAAGAGGACGTATAGGGCTACTATAGGTCACCATTTCAGAACTAGAAGAACCAAAATTACAGAGTTATAGTCATTTCAAGATTGAGCTCCTAAAATCAAGAAAATGCGATATGAGGAAGTTTGATGGAAAGGATCCGGTAAATTGGATACTTCAGATGGAGCAATATTTTGATCTACATGGTGTACCACTGTTACAAAAGGTATGTATTGCATATTCATATCTAGAACCGGATAAATTTTTAAGGTATAAAGGGCTTTGTTCTCGTAAACAACTTGTTAAGTGGTCAATTTTCACGGAGGAAATGATAGCACATTATGAGGATACAAAGAGCAACAACTTCTTTAGAGCAACACCACAACAATTGGAAAGAGAAAAAGGGCTTTGTTAGAAAGTGGAAAATAAAATTATGGTATCAAGGAAGTCTACCCCTCACAAATATAATAATGCAAGTGTTGTTTCTCCTAGCCTTCCACAACCTATAAGCGTTACACCACAACAATTGGAAGAAAAAAGAAAAAAAGGGCTTTGTTACAATTGTGATAGAAAATGCATTAAAGGTCATAAGTGTGTTAAGAAGAAATTATTTTACATAGAGTATGAAGAGGAGGAAGAAAAGGATCAAGAAACATCAAAGGAAGCGGATATGCGCCAGGAGCCAACCCTAGAGAAATAAGAAATGAATCCGACCATATCTTGTAAAGCATTGGCAAGAATTACCACTCCTCAATCTCTCAAGATAGAATGACATTTCAAGAAGAAAAAGGTTCAAGAAATGAATGATCACATCAAGAAAGAAGAAGTGAATCCAACCATATCTTGTAATGCATTGGCCGAAATTACCACTACTCAAACTATCTGGATAGAAGGACATATCAAGAAAAAAAATGTTCAAGAACTGAAAGATGACATCGAGCATCAAGAAATGAATCCGACCATATCTTGTAAAACATTGGAAGAAATTACCACTCCTCAGACTCTCAAGATAGAAGGAAATATCAAGAAGACAAATTTTCAAGCAGTGAAAGATCACATCTAGCATCAACAACAAGTTCTCTAAATTCTAAAGGATAATGCCACTTTGGCGCAAAATCGAATGAAACAACAGCTAGATCAACATCGTACTGAAATGATTGGGTATTTTCACTGCTACATCTTAAGCAAGCTATTTATGAGAAGGAAATGTTAGCAATATTACATGCACTTAAGAAATGACAACCTTACCGAATGGGAAGACAATTCAAGGTAAAAATGGATCATGATAGTCATAAATACTTTTTAGAACAACTATTATCTTTAGAATAATAGAAAAAATGGGTCACAATTATGTTGCGTTATGACTTTGACATCATCTATAGAAAAGTGAAGCGAAATTTTGTTGCAGATGCACTCTCAAGAAAGGATGAGGATGTGGAAGCATTGTTTTATGCTATTTTTATTATCCAACCAGATTGGATAAATGAAGAAAGGGATGAATGAAATGAGGACAAAGAAGTATGGCCACTAATTCAAAAGTTGCAGAAGATCCCAATTCAAACATTATTGCCATAACTTGAAGAGGAAGGAAAAATCATATTGGAACCTAGAGAAGTCATAGAAGCAAGAATTCGACAGCTATGAAATCAATCAATTTTAGAGTATCTCATCAAGTCGAAGAACTTACCCACTGAAGATTCCACATGGGAGGACAAAAATTCTATACATAAGCATCAAAAACTACTCAAGCGTTGAGGACAACACTTTTTGAAGGAGAGGGGCATGTTAGGC
>APFE030935719.1:33957-101969 GCA_000404065.3 Pinus taeda
GTATAGGGGCCTAACATGCCCCTCTCCTTCAAAAAGTGTTGTCCTCAACGCTTGAGTAGTTTTTGATGCTTATGTATAGAATTTTTGTCCTCCCATGTGGAATCTTTAGCGGGTAAGTTCTTCGACTTGATGAGATACTCTAAAATTGATTGATTTCATAGCTGTCGAGTTCTTGCTTCTATGACTTCTCTAGGTTCCAATATGATTTTTCCTTCCTCTTCAAGTTATGGCAATAATGTTTGAATTGGGATCTTCTGCAACTTTTGAATTAGTGGCCATACTTCTTTGTCCTCATTTCATTCATCCCTTTCTTCATTTATCCAATCTGGTTGGATAATAAAAATAGCATAAAACAATGCTTCCACATCCTCATCCTTTCTTGAGAGTGCATCTGCAACAAAATTTCGCTTCACTTTTCTATAGATGATGTCAAAGTCATAACGCAACATAATTGTGACCCATTTTTTCTATTATTCTAAAGATAATAGTTGTTCTAAAAAGTATTTATGACTATCATGATCCATTTTTACCTTGAATTGTCTTCCCATTCGGTAAGTTTGTCATTTCTTAAGTGCATGTAGTATTGCCAACATTTCCTTCTCATAAATAGCTTGCTTAAGATGTAGCAGTGAAAATACCCAATCATTTCAGTACGATGTTGATCTAGCTGTTGTTTCATTCGATTTTGTGCCAAAGTGGCATTATCCTTTAGAATTTAGAGAACTTGTTGTTGATGCTAGATGTAATCTTTCACTGCTTGAAAATTTGTCTTCTTGATATTTCCTTCTATCTTGAGAGTCTGAGGAGTGGTAATTTCTTCCAATGTTTTACAAGATATGGTCGGATTCATTTCTTGATGCTCGATGTCATCTTTCAGTTCTTGAACATTTTTTTTCTTGATATGTCCTTCTATCCAGATAGTTTGAGTAGTGGTAATTTCGGCCAATGCATTACAAGATATGGTTGGATTCACTTCTTCTTTCTCGATGTGATCATTCATTTCTTGAACCTTTTTCTTCTTGAAATGTCATTCTATCTTGAGAGATTGAGGAGTGGTAATTCTTGCCAATGCTTTACAAGATATGGTCGGATTCATTTCTTATTTCTCTAGGGTTGGCTCCTGGCGCATATCCGCTTCCTTTGATGTTTCTTGATCCTTTTCTTCCTCCTCTTCATACTCTATGTAAAATAATTTCTTCTTAACACACTTATGACCTTTAATGCATTTTCTATCATAATTGTAACAAAGCCCTTTTTTTCTTTTTTCTTCCAATTGTTGTGGTGTAACGCTTATAGGTTGTGGAAGGCTAGGAGAAACAACACTTGCATTATTATATTTGTGAGGGGTAGACTTCCTTGATACCATAATTTTATTTTCCACTTTCTAACAAAGCCCTTTTTCTCTTTCCAATTGTTGTGGTGTTGCTCTAAAGAAGTTGTTGCTCTTTGTATCCTCATAATGTGCTATCATTTCCTCCGTGAAAATTGACCACTTAACAAGTTGTTTACGAGAACAAAGCCCTTTATACCTTAAAAATTTATCCGGTTCTAGATATGAATATGCAATACATACCTTTTGTAATAGTGGTACACCATGTAGATCAAAATATTGCTCCATCTGAAGTATCCAATTTACCGGATCCTTTCCATCAAACTTCCTCATATCGCATTTTCTTGATTTTAGAAGCTCAATCTTGAAATGACTATCACTCTGTAATTTTGGTTCTTCTAGTTCTGAAATGGTGACCTATAGTAGCCCTATACGTCCTCTTTCCAATGCCACTAGTCTCTTCGAATTTAGATTCTCCAAGAAAGAGTTATACACAATCTCCCGAGATGACTTGATTATATACCTTTTCAGAAGAATGAACTTGTAAGAAGTTCCACGTGTCATTATGTTAACCTTAGGATCTAAAAAGGATACACAGGAGACTACAGTCTGTCCTCTTTCCGTAACTTCTTATGACATTTCAATCTGATGCTCAAAACAAAAGTTATGACAATTTTCCGCAGGTCACCTATTTGGAATGTAATTCGGGAGTATCCAAAGAGGCCAACTTCCTCAAATCATATCTCTGCAAATATACCTTGAAAATATCTAAAATTTCAACCCGAGTTTCCAAATGATTTCAACCCAAATGAGTTTTTTTCAGCATCTGAAACGTCGCAGAAAAAAAGTTATAGCGCAAATGCCACGTTGACCTGTTTCGAGTAGCAAAACCCTAGAATCCAAAGCTCTGATACCAAATTTTATGAAACCAGCTCACAAAAGGATAGAAAAGATAGATCAATGCCTTATAATTTAACCTCTTTGAGGGGGAACCTCCTTTACATTACACAAATGAACAATTCTTGGATGATACAAATGAAAATACCTCCTTTCTATATAGAGGAGTCTAAGGGGTCATGATATAATCAGAGCCGACATAACAATAATAATGTAAGGGCATAATAATAACAATAGTGGGCTTCTATGGGGCACAATAGTAATAATATGGGGACTACATGGGTACAACAATATAATAAGGGGGTTGTACTAATAACAATAAGGGGTTACACTAGTAGTATAGAGGCCTAACACTAATTCGACTTCCTATAGAGGTATTGGATGAAGGATTAGTTGATTGTGTTCCTCTGTTATAATTCTCAAGATATTATGGATAATCTTTTCTATAGCTGGTTGTCGATTCACTTGTGGTTCTTGATGCACTTTTTTGAAGTATGCAAGGAGACCTTTTTCAATATCCTCATGTTTTCCCAATCATCCTTCTTGCTAATTCTGAATATGAGTGATATTGTTGTGCATTCTCCTCTCTATGGTGGTGCAGTGGAAAAGTTTCGTATTTCGCTCTCCCTCTTTTAGGCATCTGATTGAAGGCTTTTGTTTCCAGAGTATCTCCTCTTGTTGTTCTCTTTTTGCAATCTGATTCTGAAGGAGCATTTCCTACTTTGAGAGGGTTTCAGTTCTTCCTCCAGTAATTATTATCTATTGGATTCTTTTCATTTCCTAAGCTAAAGCATTTTGAGCTTGAAAGATGTTCCCAAAGGTCAATTGGATCCACCGCTTGATGTTATGTTCGATATGTTTTAGTTTTTGTTGGAATTGAAACATTTTTGTTCCTTCTGGGGGACTGAAGCTTCTCCAAGCTGATTAGACCAAATTATGGAAGTTTGGATGTGTCAGCTAGAAGGCTTTAAAGTGAAAGGGTCTTCGAGTGGTGTTCCCAACTCTTTGCCATTAAGAAAGATGGGCCAATGATCTGAGCCAGACAGAGGTAAGATTGAGGCAGAAAGATCTTCTCCAAGATGGATAGCATTTTATCGGGAACATAGTTAACTACTACACTGAATGAATTTCGTGGTTCTATCTAAACACATTATATCAGTATTCTATTATTAAAATATATATTTCTAACATTCCCATGGGGGTAAGTGAGTTGGTAATCACACTACGGTGAAGTTCATTAGAAAGGCAGGTTCCGTACTAAAGGTCACAAGTTCAATTCCCTCGGACTAACCTGATGTTGTGGAGAGGGGTGGACATAGCTCCCAGTGGTTATATAGGTAGCGGTCAAAATTGACCTCATGTCACGCGAGTCTGGAGGCCACCCCTATTGCTGATTCCACTATATAATATATATAATATATATATAAGTAATATATATAATATATATATATATACTATATATATAAGTAAGCTAGATAGCCAAATCATTTCCAGATGTTCAATTTCATTTGAAGCAACAACACAACATTGTGTGTAATAGAAAAGCTAATTTTTTTTTTTGCAAAGTAATAGAAAACATCATCATAATATTGAAACCAAATTAAATTCAGTAATAATTATAGCCAAAATAAAATGAAAACTATCATAACAATCTATCATATTCATATGACATCACATTCAAAACATAGACTTAAAATGAAAATTTTCATGAATAGAATCAGAATTGTTAAAAGAAAACTCTAAAGTAGATGGATTTTTTGTAGCATCAATTATTGTTTCACTTGGTTTAATGACATACGTAGCCACAAAATAACAATATGTAGGATGTATTACAAGCTGAAAACTTGTTCGAGAAACATGTTCATCATTTTTTTAATGTAGTCTCTATTGAGGTCAATTGTAACTTCTATTTTCACCTTTTTAGTGAAAATCTCGTTTTCAATTTCCCTAGATTCTTCTTGCACATCAACAACCTACATAGAATTCTTCTTATTGGCCTTCGAAAATGTAATCAGCCATGTTTCAATATGTTATTTAGTAAAGCATTGATGCTCTCAATGTTCATTGCCATTTTCCTTTTTTTCTCCTCCAATTCAGTTTCTGACTTGTCATCTGTAATTAACTCATAAGAATGCAACATACATGGACTAGATAAGCCTTTTATAATATCCATTTCCTTGATATAGGAATTACCTCTCCTTTTCAATAGGCCACTATAGGAAGAACTAATATTCTCAAGTCTAGTAACCCTTTCCACCCATCTGACTTCTAATTGATTCACCAGTTCACTATATGGTAGTTGTTTATTTTTCTTTGTGAAAGAAAAGAGTATTTCTACCCTTGACTTAAAAGTATTTAATTCATTGGAAAGAAATTTCTTATCTTCTATAAGATTACTATTAACCAAGTTCATAAATATTGTCAGTTTATCTCGCAAGTGCGTTAAATCGAAAAATTATTTCCATGCATCATCAATAATATTAAATATTTGGCATATGTAGTCAAGGATATATGACTTCACTTCATTAGGAAAATTTACATCCTTGTTAAATGGTTATCATAGTGAAACAACATAACTTGACAATGGAGTTATCAACATGGGAACTTGATTTTCAATGTGTAGTAGTTCTTTTAATTCGCAGAGTCAGTATCAGTGTCATAAAAGTCCTCTCTGCTAATGCATTTGTACATATGAATATGAGAATAAGCCGTAATAGTAGCGGACATTTGTACAACAGAGATCTTAGGAGGATTCCAGTCTAATTATGAAACATGTGAAGTATTGCAAAGGTAACTGACTATATAGGTATGACCGATCAGTTTATCTCCCCCCTCATCATGAGTTAGGCCGTCAAGGAAAATAAGTCGATCTATTGGTCAAAGCTCGGAGGTTTCAAAACAAAGGATGGAAAGCCCTACCTAAGGGCATCATCCCCGGGACTGCCTATCCACAAGGAACAAGAACTCCCTTCATCCATGGTTCCAAAAATTGGATATGAATGATCATAAGTTTCCTATCGTCGAGTCTCGTTTAACAAGAAAGCTTGTTAAACAACTCTTTATCCCTTTGATCTATGGTAAAAGTGTTATAACCATCGCTGGTGATATTCTTGAGTGTTTTGGGTCATTGCTCAATATGAAGGAATCCTACCACATTGCTCACCTTTGCAGTGAATTTTGGAAAAATAAATATCCTGATATTGTAAACTTTTTGTTTTTCAGCAACTTATTTTCTGAAAGCGTGTTGATAACATTTTGAGTAATTGCATCATTGGTAGATTGTTGCAATACCATGAGCTCCATCACATCAATGCTATATATATCAATATCCACCTATTTTTTATTGATAATCTTTTTATTTTCAACCTTAACCTTTTCAACTCTCAATTTTTTGTTGGTCCTGTCATATTTTTCATTTTGCAATGTGACATGATGTCCATCGTAAATAATGTCCTCTTATGCAATGTTCTCCATTCTTTATGATTCTTTGCTAAATGAGTAGCAACTTAGTTAGGTGGTTCACTGCTATCACTTTACACGTCTATATATTGATCAATGAGTTCTCTATTCATGGTAGTTTTGGACTTTGGTGGTTGAACTATGTGTGTTTTCTCTAGAGAGAATTCATGAAAATTATCTTGCTCATATTGATGATTTGCTTATTCACCAATAACCAATTTTCCATGACCATTATTCTTCCTCTTTCCTGTAGTCATTAATGATATTGCAAAAACAATAGGTGTAGAAGGTGAAGATTGCTTTCTAGCACTTGGGGATTTTTATTTTTGTCTTGCTTCAACTACTCTTTAGGCATTCATTATCAATAATCAATACTTAATTTTTTGCAAATTCAATAAAATATGTTTTTTAAACATATTTTAAAGTATGTGCAATATTTCTTGCACATTATGACATGAAAAAATTACATTGGATATTTGTTCGGATGCAATTTAGGTTATTAGAAAAAAGAAGATGCAGATATGAGATGCAAAAGAGAAAGTAGTATTAAATAGATATAATGTAATGGCTACCACATGTGTTAATTTTTTTTCTAAAATTACTTTCTTCATTGAGTGTTAAATCAATAAATACAAATCCCTAAACAATTCTACAAATAAGGCATATGTTGTAGAGGAAATTGTTAAAGAACTTGAGCAATTGAGAAAATGAACTGTTAAATAATGTTGAATCTACAGAGGTGTGAGACGAGGAAAGTATCCACTAATGAAAATTTCTATGTCTGTCTTCTTTTCAATTGGCAGATTCAAATACCACTTGGTTGATTGTATAAGTGAAAGTAACTTGATTTTTTTATTTCCTAGTTATATTCATTTCAAATCTCTCATAGTTTCGCAATTTTTTGTTGCAACCCCAATTAATAGTTATTTATATTCTTCATGTGGAAACTACCACATATGAAACTGTTAATAAATATCGATTGAAAATAACAAAGCTAATGTTTACAGGAAGTAATGGAAATAAATACCGATAATGCAAGACCATCATGTCCACTTACTATGTAATTTTCTATTGATTTAATATCATTTAAATATGTGGCATACAAACTGAAATTTGAAATAGAATATAAGGTCATTGTCTATTGGCACTACATTCTAAAAGGTTTTTTGGTGCATTTTCTGGCTTAAATTATTGGAAATTTGTCAAGGATTTATTGGATTCATGTTTCTGAGTTGAAATTTCCCCACAACCTGGCAATCATATAAGTTTTTGAAATGGATAAGTGCATATATCTAGTAGTAAAAAAGCTAATGACAATTATCACATTTAGCTTTGAAACTATCAACAATAATTGTAAATAGTCATATGTAAATATTATGTGCAAACATATTTACCTATTGTTATCATGAATTGATTTAGTTACTGAATTGGTCTGCTTCACTAAATCATTGACAACTTGATTTATTTCGGTAGTGTATGTTCAAAACTAGATCACTACAGAGAGGGGGGCCTAAATCATAGTGTGGCACTTTCATACTTTTTCTCTAGTTATTTAATATTCAAACATCCATAAAATTAAACACATAATCCAAGATTAGATAACCACAAATAAATATACAAACATAAAGAGAAATCACACAATGGACACAAGATGTTTGGTGGAAAACCCTTTCCCGAGAAAAAAACACCCCACCAGTGCTACATTACTCAATCTTTTTATTAATTTGTTGTTGAACAAATTATACATGGATCAACTCACTCCCATGAGTCAGAAGAATCAACTTCTTTCACAATATGTTGACACTGTTAGGCAAGAAACTGTTTATCTCCTAGATCTACGAACTACCATCCACTAAAGGCCACCACGATCAATAATCCTCACCGAGTTACTCCTAAACTAAAAGATGACTCTACAAATGATGATCTATTGGTAATATCCTAACCAATGAGCTTTTCATAGTTTCTTTTGAACCATCTAACCAGCATTGGATGGAGAAAAATCTTCCATATATTGAGTCCACCAATCATTGTATACTCAAAGCCTCCATGCCTTCACTTCCTCCATGTGAACCCTGTTTCATATATTTTCGAAGTAGACTCCTAGAACTTGCTCAATGTGAGCATTGCAACAACATAGCATCAAAGAACAATCAATGATAAATTTGAAGCATAAGCTCCACAAAAAAATATTCATACAAGTTGGAAAACAATATCCTCAACTCACTACATCAATAATCACTTCAACATTTCACAAACTCCATAAACATTATGGCTAAATAATTATTCATCTCACTGCTGCTACACCTGTAAACTAATTTATAAATTTGGCATAATATGACTCAGAAATTTTGTAATCGCTTCTCCACAAACTCACTCTGTCAACACAACTAGAGAATCAACCAACTCACAACGAGATTTCTCCAATATATGGATGAATTAAAGTGCTCAACTCAATAATTTCACAAAACTACTGAGCTCAACAATCATGTTCATATGTATGATTTGATCCAGATTCATCTCATTGAATCTATAAAGCCACTAAACCCACATTCCTTTTGATATTTCCAACTTTGACAAACTTCTGGACGTCCCACAAACTTTTTTCCGACCATAAACTAAAACATTTCGATCATGGATGCCACCAAAACACAAAAAAAAGCTCAACATCATGAGGAATGCAGATCAATTTTAGTGAAAAATCCATAATCACTCCTTTGTACTATCTTGCATGTGACTGAAGTTATAATCAATCCCTTGAGCCTTCCTTGCCAGTGACTAGAGCCTAAGACAACTCCCTTTACCCATCCTCCATCCAACTAGGGATAAAACTAAGGGAAAGCATCAATACTTCTGTAAAAAACCTCTACCACCTACTGGAGCATCTTCCTCATCTCCTTAACACCCCTACAAACCTCTGCAATAGTTATGGAACTAATGAAATAGGATAATAAAATTTAGTGACATGTTAGACCTATTCTTCAAAATTGAGCACCAAGACCAACACCTTAATCTCATCAAGAAGCAATCTCAACATCTTTAACACCTATAACAACATCTCCGTCATATGAAGTAGCAACCTCAACACCTATAGTAACAACATCAAGGCATCCAAGTGTCTCCCACACTAGTAGAAGCACCTCCAACATAAGTAGCCACAACTAAACACATGTAGAAACGACTCCAATTCTTTCATCACGTGTAGAAGCATATGAAATACCTGTAGTACCACTGCAATCACATGCATCAACAACATATATTATCAACACAAAATGATTGGAATCCATCTCCTCAGCAGCCACAACATCATCTTCACTAGGTTTAGTCATAGGTATGTTGGCAACAATTCCAACTAATAAGAACATCAACCAATCATCCCTCACCAACATGCATCACACATGCATATTACTAATAGCACCAAGAGCTTGTTGAGATCAATGCCAGCACTTCAATGCCAAAAATATCCCCCTTTAGTATTGATGTCAACCTTAATACAACATGTGAGGTTGACTTAACAATCCAAAATATCTCCCCTTTTGACATCAATGGAAAACGAGCATACCAACACTGAAGATAATGTTAATAATGTGTGAGATGAGAGAAGGAATCCCCCTCTCATTCTCAACACTGTAAAGATGTACCGAGAAGTATCTTCTAAAAAATAAGCATGTGAAACAAGGAAACCGGCTACCAACACCACTAGCGAGTGCCATGCCAACTCTAAACATTGAACATGCTCCCCCTAAGCATGCAATGTAGTTACAATCATACACTCTACCTACTGAAATAACTCATCTTCCTGCTCCAATGAGCCACCTTTCTAAGTTCAAGAGAAAACTAATTAAAGACCATGACTCCAACTAAATTTTGTACAATGATATCTAATGAAGTACAATATGTAGAATGCTTCATGGAGAAAATACATGGTTGTGACAAATACATAGGACTCACATAAGAATCCTCTAAAAAACCTCCTCTTTTTGACGATCACTCTATGGATTGAAGTTTACATCAAGCACCCAATATGTGGGGCTACATCAAAGATATATAAGTTGAAAACATGACTTGGACTCACGTCGACCCATACATAGCTAATGAAAATACATGCTAGACACCATGGGTCACCCCATGGTTAATGATCCTAAAATATTATACAATGATAGTACATAGTTTTTAATTATGCACATACATGTGTTGTCATCTATACATGCCAAAAATAATAATATAATATAAGTACACCATATCAATGAGAAACAAAATATGCTCCATATAACAGCAAAACCAATAACATAATCCATGGTATATGCATCAAGTTACCTGCCCTCCATTAGCAACAATATAACCTCCATGTGTGGCATCAAAAAACAACAATTAGCCATATCATGTTCTAGTACATGGCCACTCAACAATTTGTGCATCCCCATCATACTCCACATGACATTGATTCTCATGTATTCAACACACTCTCTGACCCCATGAGATAGAATTAAAGAAAAAACAACCATCGTACCAAATCATCATAAGGAGCAACAATTACTTATGCTCACCATAGGTGAGAAAAATATCATGAATGGGCCATAGAAAATAAATTAGTGAGAATACAAATGTATACTTCCATATATAAGAAGCAACATATATACCATCATCTCTCATCCATCCAAATACATACAAGAACATGCATAAAAATGTCATCAATAGTAATTATCATCATTCTCATATCTTATCCATCCAAAAACACATGATCAACAACATAATGCATCTGGAAATAAAAACATGAGCCATAAAGTGCACAATATAGATGGGCCAACAAATCTACATGGAAGAAACATACACATCACATAATATCATCTAGAAATATGATCATTAGCAATAAACTAAGTATGTCATGAAAAATATATGATATTACTACTATATGGCAGTAACAACAAAAATCATTTCCTACATACACTGGCAACACATTCCAAATCCATTTGGAAGCATAAATGATCCCCTTAAATGTGTCATCCCTCATCACACCTTGATCATTCATATAAATATTGCATAGCTGTCATATCATCATTAGTAACAATCGAACCAAAACATATAGCTTCTCCAAAATAATCAATAGATGGACATGGTTGTTGCATCTAAAAGCATACTAGAATATAAAAAGAGAAAAAGCTAGAAATAACACTTCAAACATCAAAGACTCCCCCTGAGCATATACACTTTCCCATATGGTTATAAAAATAAGAATTTTCAATAAAATAATAATTCAACCATACACTCCCCCTGAGACCATGCAGGCTTCAGTTTTTGATGGAAGATCATTGTTACTCTTTTCTCCTCCAAGTTCTCTTATGTTGGTCCTTCTTCTCCTTGTGTGGTTTCCCTTGCACAATCTGATTTGATCTCGTGTAACACATGGGAAGTTTTCAATCCTTGGCCTTATGGGCAATATTTTCACACACGAAACATCTAATGTGACCAAGGCACTGAGGAATAGGGTGATACATTCTGGTGAACCAATTTTTAATCATTGCAGGTGCCCTATAACCAATAGCCCTATGTGCAAAATCATTGCATGAGAAACAATAACCATAGAATAGAATACTATACCTGAAAGAAGGATAATCTCTTTGCAAGCATTGTCAATGTAGCTACTCCCTTTGCTTCTCCTTGTGATGAGAGAGTTTGATCTCTCCATCTTTGTAACTTGTTGCTATCTGTCAACAAACTTCAAAATTATAACACCTTCCAATTCTACTCTTCTTCTTGTGCCTCCTTCTCTTATTTTTCTGCCTCTTCCATGGATCATGGATCTCAAATTTTTTTGCACAACTATATGCTCCAACAATTTCATATTTTCTTGTTGATGCTTGAAAACTAGTTTTGAATCTCTCCAATTCTTTTCTTGCAAAACTTTTTTTACCCTTCACTTTATGGAATTTATCCTCCACCTCTTTGTTTTCAGACATGAACCTTTGAGTCTCTTCTTCAAGTGCCACGATCTTGAATTTTTCATCATTTTTACATATGATGCTCGATCTATCACGGCAATCACTAGTGCCTTATCTTCTTGTGAGGAGTATTGATTAGTATTCCAATCCTTTGCAGTTTTCTCTACTTCTGAAAAATGCATTTTTCTACAACATATAAATTCTTTGCCCTGTTCGAAATTTCTTTGGCATTCTCACAATGCTTCACATGCATGCCACCAAGTTTTAAAATAATATTCAAAATAATTCTTTTAACTAAATCATTAGATTTTTCCTTACCTCCATATTCAACTTATAGGAAAATATCTACATCAACAAACCAAAAAATATGATTCCAAATTCGCTCTCCGAATTGTAAATTTACATTTATGGAGTATTGGAATACCTTGTTGATCCATTTTGGAGAATTTGCAAAAATTGTGCCAAAAAATCCAATATTTACTCTCCAGTGATCAAGCTACAATAGAGAGCCCTACTCTGATACCAATTGTTGGAAACTATATCACTAATAAGAAGGGGGGAGTGAATCAGTAGTGTGGTACTTTTATACTTTTTATCCAATTATTTAATCTTTAAACGTGCATAAATTGAAGGACACAATCAGAGATTAGAGCACCAAAATAAACATACAACCATAAAAACGATCACATAATGGACACAACATGTATGGTGGAAAACACTTCTTGAGGAAAAAAACCACCATGTTGTTGTTGCACTACTCACTTCTTTTATTAATTTGTTGAACAAATTAAACATGGATCATGTTACTTCTAGGAGCCAGAAGACTTGATTTATTTCAAAGTATGGTGACACTATCAGCCATGAAACTACTTCTCTCTCACATCTATGGACTACCATCCACTAACAGCCACGATGATCAATGATACATCCGTAGTTAATCTTGAACTAATAAATGACTCTATAGACCTTGATCTACCTGTATTATCACAACTAATGAGCATTGCCTGATTTCTATTGAACCATCCAACCACCATTGGTCCAAGAAAACTCTTCCATCTAGTAAATCAGCCAAGCATTCTGTATTGAAATCCTCCATGCCTTCACTTCCTCCATGTGAGCCTCATTTCATATATTTTCATACTAGAACCTAAAACTTGTTGAGAATGAGCATTGTAGCAACATAGCAATAAAGCAAAATCACTAATAAATTTGCAGCACAAGTTGCAATAAGAAACTCCACAAAAAAATCTTTATACAAGCTGGAAAACAATCTCCTCAACTCAATATATCAATGCTCACTTCAACACTTCATAAACTAAATAAACATCATGGTTGAAACATACTTCTAGTCACTACTTCCACCACTGCAAACTGATTTAGAAAATATGCATACTCTTACTCACATTTTTTGAAATCACTTCTACCAACACTCACTCCATCAACATAATTAGATAATCAACCAACTCGTACTGATAATTTTCCAATATATGGATGAACTTGAGTGCTCAGCTCAATAATTAGATAGAACTGATGTGCTCAGCCCAATAACTAGAAAGAACTACTAAGCTCAACAATCCTATTCATATGCTTGATTTGATTTGGATTCATCTCATTGACATTGCCAAGACGTTAACTCCATTTTCCTTTTGATATTTTCAACTTTGATAAACTTCTGGAGCTCCCACGAACTTTTTCGACCATAAATAATTTTTTATTTATCAAGGATGTTGCCAAAGAACAAAATTATGTCAATAATGTGAGGAATGTGGAGAAATTTTAGTGAAAGATTCATAATCTCTCCCTTAGCACTCTCCTACATGTGATTGTAGCTGCAACCTCTCCATTGCGCCTTTCATGCTAGTGACTAGAGTGTAAAACCTCTCCCTTGAACCATCCTCCATGCAACTGGGGCTAAAATTGAGGGAAATCATTAGTTCGTTAGTCCAAAACCTCTACCATGTATTGGGACATCTTCCTTAGCTCTTGAGAACACCTCCAAACCTCTGCAAGAGGTCTACAACTGATTAAATAGGCTAAGAACAAGTCAATGACATGTTAGAACTATTATGCAAAATTTAGCACTAAGACCAACACCTCCATCTCGTCATGCTACAATCTTGAGATCTTTGATTGTTACAACAACATCTCCATTACCTGTAGCAACAACCTCAACACTTGTACTAGTAGCATCAAGGCATCCAAGTGTCTCCTACACTGGTAGAAGCACCTCCAACACAGGCAGCCAACACTGAAAACATGTAGCAGCAACTCCAATTCTTGCATCACATGTAGAAGCATATGAAATACATGTAGCTATGCTCCAATCACCTACAGAAGCAAAATCTAGTATCAACACAACATGGATAGAATCCATCTGCTCAGTGGCCACAAAATCATCTCCACTAGGTCAACTCATAGGTATATTAACATCAATGCCAACTAACATGATCATCAACCAACCATTCATCACATTAGAGGAAATTTCAGCCTAAAAGTGGTCTCCTAAGGAGAAATGATAAAATAATAGTTAAAATAACAAAATAAGAGTTATGAATTTTGAAAGCAAAAGAAGAAGCTTACATTTTTTTAATTCTATTTGTTTATTATCTCGTTATATTTTTACTCAAATTTCAAGTGTAGATACTTGATGAATGTGAAATTAAATTTTACATCCAATGAGTACCCATTATACATACTTTTGAGAAGACCCACAATGATAGAAATTGTAGATACATCCAAAACATGTGTTAAAATTTGAGTAAACATATAAGGAGATAACCCAAAATAGAATTAAAAAAAGTGGTATTTTTATCTCTTCCTTCCAAAATATTTAGGTGTACCTCTTTTTAAATTCAAAGGATGTTGATTGGTTTACATATTATGACATGGAAATCATGTGAAAATTTCATGGGCACTTTCAGTATCAAATTTCCTTTAATGAAACATTCATGGCACATCCATATGACAAGAAATACGAAGAACTTGTTGAAATCAATGCCAACAATACAATGCCAATAGTGTAATATAAAATATTGTAAAGGAAACTTGATTTATGAATACTCTCATACAATATTTTCAATATCATGGTACAAAGCTAATTATCATAACGCATTACAGTTGCCTGTGTATACATTTCCTCTTGATTTCTGAGAAATATTTTCATTTACTAAAGCCATTTTTCATGATTGATAGTGAAATTCCAAAAGTCCCCACTACCATTTTTCCTTAGTCATTATCGGATTTAGATCTGATTTATAGATTTATCGACAAATTTTCAAAGTGAATGTTAGCGGTAGCTTATAAACTAAATCTTGAAATTAGATAATTATTTCCTTTATTACTTTAGAAATTGTTATTGTCCTAATGTTCTCAATATACATGTACTAAATGGCAAGGATGTACAAAATAGAATAAATACACATTCATTGGAATGATGTACATTTAATTATTATTGTTATGATTATTATTAATTGTTTTATTGACATAAAAGCATGCCGCTAAAAAAGGTGTATATATATATATTTTTTATTGTCAGATATACACAACCATTTCCGAATAGCTACTCTAGTATTCAATAAAGTTATCTGGTGGGCATAACAAAAAAATATGCATGTGGTATTTTCGTTCACAGACACTTCCTTTGAACAGAACCTAGTTCATCCGGTAATCTAAGGAGAATAAGGACGCCTTCACATAGATTCCATTGAATATAATAGTCATTATATTTATTGTTATTATTAAAACAAATATATGCGGAATGGTGGTGTGTGAAGTAAGGGACATAAACCTCTACACCGACATATGTCCTCATTTCGAAGTCACTCTGCAAAATAGAAGCTCCACAGAAGAGTTCATGGAGTATTGGCATGTAATTATTAATTAATATTAAGTTTATGCTCTTACGCTCTATGTAATTTGGCACTCTCTATTTTTTGTCTGAACACATACATAACAACTCTTTGGATGTGGACAACAAGTGCGGAAAGATGAAAGTTATATACATTATTAAATAGCATTATCAATTTTATTGTTGCATGTTGTAAATTTTTTAGCGAAATTAATATTCCTTTTTATGGCATATTGTATCTCGTAATCATGACAAGAATAGCAGGAAATGTACAAAACATTGAAAGGATTTGTTATTGGCACTTAGCAATGAGCATAGAAAAATTAATATGCCAAGTACTACTGTTAATATGCATTCAGTAAGTTCACACACAATGATGTTATCACAACTAGTTTCCAATATATTGATAAAGCCATATCTATTGACATTATGAAATACCCTTTTTGATATCTATTTCATGAATTCATGTATATATTTATTTTAAAATACTAGTATTTTGAATTCCATTAAGTCATCCTGGATTAGAGAAAAAACTCAGAGATTTGGTTGGAAGTGTTATTAGTGTTGATGTTGATGTTCCCCTTACTATTTTAGTTGTCACTGGTAGCCCGAAATATTTTTCGACTAAATAGTTTGACATTCATTTCTATTACAGTATGCTCAAATGAGGATGTAATATGGATATGGATGGTCAACTTTCCTTTTTAGATGTTAATTGTGAACCATTATATGGTGGTGGATTTCTTAAAAAATATTTGTGGAAGTGGTTATGCATATACAAAATTAGTGGTTATTTATTATTTTTTAATTGCATAAAGTGTGAACAATAGTTCAACGAAATCTAGAGAGATTTATGGATTATAAATTTTCTATGCAATTATGCACATATGCATTTGTGCTTTGTTATTGTTATATATATATATTATATTATATAATATATACATAGATAGATATAGAGAGAGAGAGAGAGAGAGAGAGAGAGAGAGAGAGATGTTTATTATTATTGTTGAGCTGATTTATGTACCTAAACTAACACAATTATTTATTATCAATCCGGGTTGTTTATGCTTTAAGGCAAGTTCACTATGTGTGAAGATCAGATATAATCAAACCTTGAAAGATAATTTATTGAAAAGAAATACATCCTACAACTCTAATTCAACTTGTTTACAGTAGAGGAAAAATATTGAGATGGTTCTTGACTCAAGAAGTCCACCTTTGCCTCAACTATCACTTAATGAATCAGATATTAAAATCAAGAACTTAAGATGGATAAATTGTTAATGAAAGAAGCTCTTAACTTAAGAGACACATAAAGTATTTCATCATAATTTATTCATCTCAATACTCAAAATCATAATAAAAACCACTTGCATGCAAATCAAAGAAACTAGTTGTAATTCATCATTTTAGCAGAAGAGATGCTCAACTTGAACACTTGTGTTTCTTCAACTCAATAAAGTGATGAATAAGATAATAACTAAAGTAATCAGTTACCATTTATGAACCATAAAGAAATCTGAAATAAAGCTTTGTAAAACCAGTTCTATACTAAACAGATTACTAAAAATAAAACTAGTTAACAAGGAAGTGTACTTAGCTTAGAATGGGGGCCCTCCACCCTTGCCTTGCACACTTGAGAAGTGGTATCAGAAGCTTAAATAAATTACACATCCATAGCATTGAGCATCAAAATAACAATAGCACGAGTCTTCAAATTAATTCCTCAATCCAAAAGTGTCACAGCATAAAAGTATAATAAGTCAATACATGAGCCATCAAAGTTGTGGCTCTTAAATAAGGAGTCTCATGAAACAAAATGATCTACATTCACTCTAACAAACCCATATACTCTAATCCATCTATCCAAGTTGAATTCACTACCCTCATCCCAAGAAATATGACCAATCCCATGGAATCTCAAAACTGCCTTATTTAGATAGGATTTCTGGATGACTAGTCATGATTGACTAGCACCAAATGGGCCTAGTAAAGCTTGTTCTGTTGGAACCAAGCATAGGTGGCTTAGTCCTAGTTCCCAAGCTTTCCATTCATGTATTCAATTCGTGCCCAAGTGTCCTGCAACCACATCAACCATAGAGTGATTACGGGAATTTCTGAAATTGCCGAATTTGCACTTAAAATCAAACTTTTATAAAAACTTTAGAAATTGACAAATTAAAGCTAAATACCTAAATGGATATCAAATATACATAAAAATGGAATGAATGAAGTGAAAATAGATGATAAATAGATGGTTAAGTAAGTTTCTTAGAGCAAAATAAGACCAAAGCTAAGGCCCAACAATTATTATGATTATTATTTATAAGTGTATGAAGTAAGCATGTGTAGAGAAGAAAAAATGCATCTGCATAAACATAAATGAATTTGAATATGCTACAATTACAAATGTATATAAATGTGTCTTAGTTATAATATTAATTATCGCTACAATTTTCAGTTTCAAAATTGATAATGAAATATGTCTCAATTACAATGTTAATTATAGTTAAAATGTTTTGTTTCAGAATTGCTAATGTTTAAATCATTTCGAATAGAAATATTTTTCAAGTTGATTTTGATATTCGTCCTTTTCAATGGGAAAGGTTCTTTCTGTAAAGCTCACATTGTAACATTTACAAAATGTAATTAGTAATATTCATATATTTTCTTAAACAATTTACTATAGAGCTACAACATGGATGGGCTATCGACATATGATGTTTTTTAGTTGTTGGGACTAGTAGTTGTAACTCTTATTCTCATTGTGCTTATATTAGAGGACATCAGAAAAATTTCAAAGAAGAAAATATGCTAAATTGTAACTCTACATTCGCAAGTTCCTTTCTATTTTGTGTAAAGGAACTTTATAAAATAATTTTTTTATTAATTGTCTAAAGAAACAAGTGCAATTAGTGTTGAAAAGTATGAGTCCAATCACCAAATGTGCAATTATTTAATCTAGAATTAGTAAATAGTAAAACAATTTTATCCAGTGAATTTTCTGAGTACATGTTACTTCTATAAATAAATGCCAGATAAAAAACTTGCATTTATTGATAGGAGAACTCTAGTTAAACAAAATAGAATGCAATCTGGTATATTAATAAAACAAGCTTCCGTGGAGTAGCTAAATTTTATTTCATATCATTAAAATCGATAGTAGTTGAATGTCATTTCACATATCATCTGCTCAAATATGACAAACTTAACATAGTTATAAGATATTTGGAAAAATGAAAGAAAGACGAGAGACGACGACGGCCAGAGAGTTGAAAGAAGTGATTTCATCACATTGAATAAGGAATGATTTTGTACATTAGTTGAAGAACAAATTTCAATTAATGTTGAATAATATGAGAAAAATGGCTTAATGTGCACTTATCTAATTCATAAATAGTAAATAATAAAACAATTTTATGTAGTGAATGTCCTACGTATATGTTACTTCTTTGAATAAATGCCCAAAAAATAATTTGTATCTATTGATAGGAGAGCTCTGGTTATTCAAAATAGAATGCGATCTAGCATATTAATAAAACAAGTTGCCCTAGAATAGCTAAATGTCAATTCATGATTAAAATTGATAGTAGTTGAACATCATTTCACATATGATCTCCTCAATTATGACAAGATTAATGCAGCTGCAAGTTATTTTCAAAAATGGTGGTGGGACGACAGGGGATGAGGGCGAGAGAGTTGAAAGAAGATATTTCACCACATGGGCTATGGAATTATTTCAAACATTAGATATAAAATTTGATTGTTTGTTAAAACATCATTTTGTATAGTCCTATATATTATAAGAGAACACAATAAATCCAAAAGATTGTTCAAATCCACATGAAAATATTCAAAATAAAAATGCACTTTGTTATAAGTCTTATAACAATCTAAAATATAGAAATTGTATAAAAACAATTGTATTGATAATCAAATTTTAATTACCGTAGCTATGATTAAAATAAACATCAAAGCCGAAACATATTTTTGTCAGTCAAAAATATTTATTGAAGATTTATTTTCATTTCTACTATCAAAAGAGAAATTATGTTTGAATTGTTCAAAAAAATGGTAAAATATTGTATTATAATTTGGACAAAGAAATGAGTTTTTTAACAATAAGGTATATAATTCAAATTTTGATATCGCAATTCACTATCATATTCATGACTACCATTTCTGTTATTTTGTCTTTTTAATTTTGTGCCCCTATATTGTGGCAAAATAACATAATTAATCTAAAATTAATTAAATACATATAAAAAATTATAATTTGACTCTGAAACAAAGTTATTTGGCAGAAAAAAAAAAGGAGGAGAAGAAAAAAAATAGAAAATAGCATACAAAAACAGATATGTAAGCCATCTTGGTAATTTTGGATACAAAAAATAACATTCAATATCTAAATACTCTATGAAACCATTTATAATTAGGCCCAAAAGTAAATGAATTGAAATCCATGATTCGTTCTAGGGAAAAGCCATTTTTAATGAAAAGAAAAAAACCCGCATTCAAAGATTAGATGAATTCGTAATAAAAATAAAAATAAAAAAATTGAACATTCAATCACTAGTAAACAAAAAAAAAGAGAATGCAAGGTCGAAGATAATTTACACTATGTAGAAGCATGTTCCCTTATTTCTTAACCATTAACCTTTTTTACCATTTACGCCTTCTTGAAATATTTTTTTAAATTTTCCTTACGCAATGTTTCGTAGGAATGATTATAATTTGGAATTTGACATTTTGACATTAACATTAAAGTTTTGTTCATTAACACTAACATTAACATTTTGTTCGTTAACATGAACATTAACATTAATTCATTTTTGATTGAAAAGCATAGAAAATAAACAAATCTATGGTTACTTCTTATACAAAAATAACTAAAATTTGCAAAAGTGTCCTTTATTGTACTTGCAATTTCTTATAAAAGTTATTGCTTCAAAACAAAATGAAATTGTGTAGCTTTTGCAGTCTTGCAATTACTCAAAGTGTAGTCAACCATGTACGTCATCATGGTCACTCCAGTATGAATGTGGAACATAAGAATGATAATGCTAAAGAGGGAAATTTGTCCAAACGTTATTAATAATTTTTCTTTTCCCAAAAATAAAATTCCTCATTATTTCTTGTAATTGTTTGAACTACATATATTCTAATAGTTTGTTACTTATGTTGATATTTGAATTAATGTCGATATTGAAATTGTGCCTTTGCTTTTTCTATTTATTCAATCATTGCAGAAATAGGTACAAGTGATGCAACATATACATTTATTACACATATTGGACATTGGAAATATACTTCCAACAAAACAAGTTCGATTATATTTTTCCAAATGTTTTTCATTGATAAAATTTTTATGTTCTCTTTTATTCAATTAATTACTCCATGAAGAAAATATGATGATTTGAAAACTTCAATATTGGATGGTGAATATTTTAAATGGTTTTCCTAGATATGAAGAATCATAGAATTCATTAAATCTTCATCACGCACAATTTCATTCACATAAGCACGTAGAATTCATGTATACAAACTTGCAATCGTTAAAGTATTTTTATTTTCTATCAACTTCTCTATGTACCACAACTTTCATGATGATTTATCTCTTAAGCGTTTCATTTCTTATAATACTTTCTTATTTACACAAAATGTTCTTTTGTGTTAGCCTTTGAAGAAGATGCAATGATTCCATTGTTCTAATACGCGATAGTGCTTTGTAAGCTAGTCCATGTGTTGACATGCCACTTAAGAAACGTTAAATCCTATGATCGGTAAACTATTCTAGCACAAGCTAGATCTATCGGAAATTTTTTGCGCATTGTAGTTGTAAAGTTATTTATATTACATGTCAATCGATTTGAAACACACAATATTGGAGTCTAATCAGATGAAACATTTTCAGCACACAGTTCACGATACTTGCTTCTTTGAAGTTTGTCGATATCTAGATTCATGAAATCTATCCATAATACATCAACATTATTGCTATTTTTCAATTTTTTTTTCATTTCCCATTAGTGCCATTAACGATACCATCTTTTGTATTATAGTTCCCTACATATAGTTTAACAAGAACATTTCATTTCATAAGTAGTCTCAATGGTAATTTCATTGTCTTGTCATATGCAACAAATACTATTTTTTTCGTGAAATTTGTCAATTGCATCAAGAACTATTATCTCTTCATTTACACGTGACATTTTTTTTTTGTTATGCTTTTGTACATCTATGTGTCTGTAAAATATATATGGAAACAATGGATCCAGTGGGGTAGCTCTGTAGAACTTATCGTTTAGAAATGTTATGTCTTCATTAGATTGTTGATTCACTCACATTTTGATCTGGATTTAAATAGGAACACAAAAAATCACAAAGATAACCATAAACACAAAGATGAAATAGAAATAATACTTCATTTCATTAATATAAAATACTAAAATATGCTTACAAACAACAATGGAAATAAACCAGCTAGGGCGATGGTAGCTTATCTCTGAGAAGAGATGTGGCCGCTACATGCCTCTGAACTGTGTTACAATGAGGCTCAAAGGCCTATTTATTGTTTAGAAACAATGAAAAACCCTAAACATCCAAAAACCTAACCCTAGAAGATGAAACGCGAAACTGTGGGCCACGTTTGGGTAAATCGGTTCATCAACTTCCTGGGGTCAGAACTTTGGCATATAATCTCCGTTTGACACTTACCATATCTCGTTAGAAATATATATCTAAGAATTACAACTTTGGGAAGAGAAACATTAGTTCATAGACCCATGCTACTCCTAGTTTTCCCAAAAAACATTGTTTAGGGCCTCAAAACGGCTTCCAAAGCTTAGGACCTGAGAAAATACTAAAAGAAGTAAACTCTGCTAAAATTAAAGAAATTGAAAAGCTAAAAGAAATAATGGTGGGGGTCCAAGTGGACTTGGAAGGTGGCCACCAATATCCAACTTGATCATTCCTCCCCCCTTAAGAAGCAATGGTTCCCATTGCGTTGAGTTCCTCCATGAGATGAGGAAACTTCTGTTGAACTTGGTTCTTGGTGAACCACTTTCCCTGGTGAAGGAGTTCGCCTACTTTGACAACTCAATACAGTTGGATATTCTGTTGGCGAGTGTGCTTGATCTTTGTGTCCATGATCCAATCAGTTGCAGCTTGTTCCATGAAATTTGGATTTAACTCTATGGGTGTGAGGTGTTCTGCAATGCCGGATGTGTCTAGTAATGGTGGAAAGTATGGCCGAAAGTGGTCCACATTGAATGCTGGTTACAGGCCAAGGAATGGGGGAATGCTGAGCTTAAATGCATTGTCTTCCATAGCCTTGGTAATGGTGTAAGGACCATATTGGAGCGGTCGAAGTTTTTGATAGACTTAGCTAAGGTGTTCCATTTGCAAACAACTAGACTTTGTCGCCCACCTGAAACTTATGTGGCACTCAACGTTGATCATGTCACTATTTGTACTTGGCATTTTATTTCTCTAGAATGTCATGGACCTGTTGGAGAATATGTTGGATGAGCTCAATGAATTTGGTTTCCTTATGTATTTCAGACTGGACATGAGTTGAATCTGTGTGAGTAGCTACAAATGGCATGGCCACATCAATGGGACATAGTAGCTAGAATCCCAAGCCCAACTGAAAAGGGTTATGCCCAGTCAATCTATGAACAGCCGGGTTGTAGTTGTGCTGAACATAGGGGAGGATCTCATGCCATGTGCATGGATGCTTTGAGTTGTACATGCGTAGAATGTGTACGATCATCCTGTTGACACCCTCTATCTGGCCATCAGTTTGAGGATGGAAGGTTGTGGACTTAGTGAGTTTGGTGTCTAGCATCAACCAGAGACTCGACCAAAATGTACTGAGGAACCTATTGTCCTGATCTGAGATGATAGACTATCGGACCCCAAAGTGTACACGCACTCGTTCAAAAAAGAGTTTAGCAGTTGCTTCTGTTGTGATATTCTTCCTGCAGGCCACCATAATGGCCATCTTCGAGAACCTGTCGATGACCACAAAAACATAGTTGTTTCAATGCTTAGTGGAAGGAAGGCTTAACATGTAAACCATGGATATGGATTCCCAAGGTCGAATAGGGGTAGGCAGCGGGGTATAGACGTCTTTCTTATTGATGGCCAGTTTGGCAATGGCACAATCAAGGCATGATCTGATGTACTTCCCAACATCCTATCGAAGATTCGGCCAATACAAATACTTTTGCAATACTGCCACCATTTTCTGCACCCTGAAATCCCCAACAACCCGACTGTAGTGTGCTTCCCAAATCATCTTGGCACACTCACTTGAAGGAACACAAAGGTGACCCAGGTGGCATAACAGGGCATCCTGGAGGTGAAAATCTAGAACATGTTGACCCTCCAAGAGTGTCTAGTATGTGTGGCCAAATTCTGGGTTGCTTTTATAGAGAAGTGGCCAATCAGATGTCTCGTGCCCACAAGAGTTGAGCACAATGGTTAACGCCATGATCGATGGTTGATTGAGGCAATCTGCAACATTATTGGTGCTGCCTTTATTATACTTAATCTTCAAATGGAACTGTTGCAGGTATATGGACCACTTCTAGTTAGGGAAAATTTTAAGAAACACCCTAAATTTATATGTATAATAATTGGGCTAATCCCCATGATACATAGGAAAAATGGGAGGCAATTTTATCAATAATATAATATGTATATATAATTTTTTTGGCGAATCTCTCACCATATTATATTATCTTCTACATTGATGGAGAATCTTTCATTAAATTATAAAATCTTGTAAGATCTTGACAAATCTTTTACTGAATAATAAAACATTGTGAAGTCTTGGCAAATGTTTTTTTAAAGTATGAAACCATATATGATAATAAGAAAACATATTCATTAAACTGTAATATGCTAACATACATGTTTGGAAAAAAGAAACATAATTTTCTCTTCCTACAAACAATGTTCCAAGTTCTAGTGGCCGTGTTTGTCAAGGTTCTTACAATACACTCTTTCATAGCCTTCTATTAGTTTTGATAATATTCCACAACAAAGTTCTTGTAGGTGTTGATATTGACAACGAGTTCTGTCAAGGTAGGAGAGATTAATCTTTTCTCTACAACTTTTGTCAAGCTACCACTTTTTTCAAGTTATCAAATTTCTTTCTTATTCCATAGACTCCAACTGTGAGATAAAAAAACAAGTAGCAACCACAACTATATTATTTAAGAAAGTATTAGGTATCCGAAAGGGTTGAAGGGGATCTAATTAAAAGAAGTGACCATTGTGAGAATCCTTCCAATCAATATATGAATATATAAATGTAGATTTACTATTATTTTAGTTGGAAATCTTCAATTAAATAATAAAACTTAATTACGTCTTTCCCAATCTAAATTTCTTATTAACATAATTCACTACCCTCATAGGTCTCGCATTTTTTAACAGCATTGTAACTTATATATTAATTTCCTTTTTGGTGAAGAATCTCCACCTTTTAGGAAAATATGGTGCACTGGCTCCAACCCCTATAGATCATTGGGACAAACTAAGAATAGCACAAAAGATGAAAGGTTGTACAAACCAACGTATTTTTCAAACAACTAATCCAACATCAGTACCTAAACTTTTTCATGAAGGTATCATATTGAGAATGTGTGAAAAATGGTGAGAAATCCTCTGCGAGGGTGATGTGGAAAGAGATAAGGTTTCATTGTTTTGAATTTTTTTTGTTAAATCAAAAAATGTTAAAACCCAATATTAAAGGAGATCTTGGTATTTTTTACTAAATTTTATGAAGTGACTAAATGTAGCTTTAACCATTCACCTTAAGATGTTTTGACAATATAATTTCCTAAGTTAATTAATATCTTCAATGCTTCATTATCATAAAAACCAACCTATATCCATATTAACTCCACATCTACCACTCTTAGGGGGATGAATTCTATTTATCCCTCTGAGCACTTGGTAGAAGAAAAATTAAGATTGATCTAAGGTGATAGAATTTCCCCTTTAAATAGTCTATGCTTACATGAATACCATGGTATTACCATGGGTCAATACCATATGCCATTTTTATTTTTATTAATACTAATATTAGGGCTAATAATGTTTTTTTCATGGTATTAATAATAATTTAGCTCATGTTATTTGGCCCATAGAATTTTTCCCATAGGTTTCACCTAAATATAACGCATTTTTTTATTGTTCCTAAATATAAGTTGACTTATGGAGTCAAAATAAAAAATGTTTTATTTGTTTACCATACCTCTCGTTTATTTATATTTTTATTAATTTACCATACCTCTTTTACAAATATGGTATTTTCCCCATGGGATTCACTTAATAAAACCTTTTTCTTATGCTTTCATAAATACAAAGAGGGTTATGGACTAAATATAAAAAAGAAGTTTTATTTATTTACCATATGTCTAGTTTATTTATATTTTTATTTATTTACCATACATTTTGAGTAAGTATAAAAAGAGGTTTTATTTATTTACCATACCTCCACTTTATTTATATTTTTATTTATTTACACCTTTGTATGAATATAAGGTGACTTATGGAGTAAATATAAAAAATGTTTTATTTATTTACCATATCTCTCATTTATTTGTATTCTTATTAATTTACCATACCTCTTTTATAAATATAGTATTTGGCCCATAGGATTCACTTAAATAAAACCTATTCTTGAAAATTAGGGCGAACAGAAGGTTGTAACTCCTAATTTCAAGGGCTAAATTTATCTTTTTTATCTCTCCCTTAAAATAAGGTGTGCAATTTGAGGCGATTTGTAAAAATGTACTATGATACAAAGTATTCGCCCACTAAAAATTTAAAACCCTTTAATTTCGCCTAAGCATGAACATTCGCCACTAAAATTTTCCATGCTTCTGATCGCGATCATTATGCAATTTCCCTTGGGTCTGTATGAACTGCAGGGGTCAGTGGTCTGTGTCAATGACTGTTCCCTTCCCCAAAATGTAATGCTTCCATTGTCAGAAGGCCTGCACAATGGAATACATCTCTTTATCATAAGTGGGAGACTTCTGGACTGTGTCTGAAAGTGTCTCACTATGATATGCCATTGGATGCCGGTGTTGAGTAAGGACTGCCCCAATAGCATAGTCAGAGGCATCTGTGTCGACCTCAAATAGTTGTTTTAAGTCTGGTAATGTGAGCACTTGTGTCGAGCATAGGTGTTCTTTCAACTATGTGAATGTCTTCTACTGAGATTCAGAACAAATGAATTTTTCTTTCGCTCCTCCCTTGGTGAATTCACTCAAGGGCCAAATGATATGAGAAAATCCCAACATGAACCTGCTGTAGAAGTTGGCAAGACCTAGAAAGCTATGGAGCTCTATCAAAGTGGCTGGAGATGGCCAATCCCAAATGACTTGGATCTTGGCTGGATCTACATGTGCCCGTTGTTCATCAATAATGTATCCCAGATACTAAACTTGGGTCATGCCAAAAGTGTGTTTATGCAAATTGGCACATAACTTGTGTTGCCACAGTGCTTGGAGAAACTGTCGGATGTTGTGGAGGCGCTCTTCCCAACTCTAGCTGAACATCAGGATGTCTTCCAAGTATACCACCGCAAATCAGTTGGTGGTTGCAAGATGTCATCCATTAGTCTCATGAAGGTTGCAGGAGCATTCGTCAATTTGAAATGCATAACCAACCATTCAAAAAGGCTCTCTTTGGCTTTGAAGGCAGTCTTCCACACATCGGAGGGTTCCATTGGTACCTGGTGATATCCTCACTTCAAATCAATATTGCTGAAATATTTTTCCCCCTTCAGTTGGTCTAGGAGGTCATCAATCGGTGGTATCAGGTACCTATTACGGACAGTGATCTTGTTCAGTGCCTGATAGTCGATACAGAGTCTCCAAGTCCCACTCGTCTTCTATACCAACATGATCTGGCGCCCATAGGGTGATGAAATTGGATGGATGTGACCTTTCTGTAGTAGCTCCTAAATCTGCCTCTTCATTTCATCATTCTCCAGAATGGAGCGCCGATAGATTGGTCCATTGGCCAATGGCACACTTGGGGTCAAATAAATGGAGTGCTTGACCTGACAGTGCAGAGGAACCCCTATAGGGGAGGTGAGGATGTCCTCGTACTCCTCCATGACCTTGTCCATCTGTAGTTGTCATGCAGAGGGGCCTCTTCTAGAGGTCGTAGGAACCTTCTTCTTCTTTCCTTTAGGGTGAATCATCAGGAAAACAAATTTCCAAGTTTTGGAAATGAGCTTACTGTATTGTTTTGCAGTAACCAAAGAGATGGTGGTAGGTGATGCTACCTCTAGTGTCCTATACAACTTATTTCCCGAAGTAACAATAATAGCACGGGGCCTTGATTCATACATAGCATGTCACTTCCACAAGTATGGTTGTCCTAATAATACATCACAAACATCAAGGAGAGCAATGTCACACAATACCTCATTCGTGAAGGGCTTGATGTTGTATGCAAGGTGAAACTATTGGCTCACGCGAAGATCTTGTCCTTGGTGAAGCCACCTGATGGTGAACGGTTGTGGATGTGTTGTGGTCTGTAAGCCCAACCGCTTCATAACCTTTGCCAAAATGAGGTTCTTTTGGCTCCTGCTTTTGACAATGAACTATAGTCGAGAGCGCTTTACCCACATCTAGGAGTGGAAGAGATGATCCTCCTCCTTTGGATTCCTCTTTGTGTATCTTCATGGTGGAAATGATGGCGTTGGGCTCCACATTGATAATCTGCTTCACTTTGCAATTCCTCTTGTGAGGTTCTAACTCAGAATCACAACATGCATCTGGTTCTGAGACCTTTAGCTCAACCATTTGTGACTGCTTAGCCTGACACTCACTTGTGTTATGGGTGGAGCTCTTATGGAACTCACACCACTTGCCAGTGTCCTTTTTCGGCTTCATGGTGCTATTCTTTGCTTGTAGCTTTGGCGGGTTGTCTTGGGCCACCTCACCTTATCTTTGTCCTTTGTTCTCCAGTTTGGCGGCACCTTTCCCTTTCTTCGAATTTGCAAATCCAAAGTCTCACTTCTTCTGTTTAAACTTTTTCTCGACCTTGCGGCATATCGGTATGCCATGCCAAGCGAGGGTATGTTTAGGAATTCTATTTCTTCCTGGATGTACTTGTGCAGGAAGCCATAGTATTTGAGTACCAAATGATCCTATGAATCCTTTATACCCAACTTTGTGCAAAGGGTATGGAAAATATTGGTAAACTCTGGCACGTCTTGGTCCCTCCCTTGTCGCAGTGTCGTCCACTTTATGTATTGATTCTCATAGATTCCAAAAGGGTAGTACTACTCCTTGATGGCATCCTGGAATGAATCCCAAGTGAGTGTGATTGAAAATAGTGAGGTTGTACTTTCATCCTTCTGCTTGTAGTAGGCTTCCCACCAGTCCTTGACGTGGGGACTGCTTTGAGAAGAGCGAAAATAATCTTTTCCCGACTTGAAAATCATGAACAAAAAAATAACCCTCTAGCAGATTTAACCACTTATCGATGGCATCTGTGTTTATCTGACCCTTGAATATGGGGATTTCAAAATTAACTTGTACCTTAAATGGGGTGGCATTTCCGGAGTAGCTGTTGGAAATCAATGCATCACCCCTAGGTAGCCGCTAAAGGATCTGGGCAAAGTTCTCCATCATCGCATTCCTCCATCACTCGAGGGCTTCTTTGAGCAAAATTTTGATAGGATCTCCTACCCCTCATCTTTCTTTTCATCTACCATGGGAGGCCATCAGGATTTGTGAGGATGGCCTTGCAATGGTTCGACTAGTTCAAGCCCTAACTCCTTATATCCCGACCTCGTTGGGGACATTCAAAGAAAGATAGAGAAAAAACAAACTACTCTAATACTACTAATCTAGATTTAAACAGGAATGCAATAAATCACAGAGATAAGCATAAACATAGAGATGCAGCGGAAACAATACTTCATTTCATTAATGTAAGATATTGAAATATTCTTACAAGCAACAAAGGAAATAAACCAGCTAGGGTGATGGTAGCTTATCTCTTAGAAGAGATGTGGCAGCTACATGCCTCTGAACTGTGTTACAATGAGGTTCGAAGGCCTTTTTATTGTTGAGAAATAATGGAAAAGCCTAAACATCCAAAAAGCTAACCCTAGAAGATGAAACGCCAAATTGTGGGCCTTGTTTGGGTAAATTGGTACATCGACATCCTTGGGTCGTAACTTTGGCAGATGATCTCCGTTTGACACGCACCATATATTGTTAGAAATATCTATTCGATAAATACATCTTTGGGAAGAGCAACATCGGTCCATGGACCCATGTTTCTCGCAGTTTTCCCAAAAAACGTCGTTTAGGGCCTCAAAACTGCTCCTGAAGTTCAAGACCTGAAAAATGGCTAAAAATAGTAAACTGCGCTACAATTAAGGAAACTAAAAAGCTAAAAGAAACAATGGTGGGGGTCTAAGTGGACTTGGCAGGTGGCCACCAACATCCACTTGGACCACATTTTATTAAGGATTTCAATGAACTTGTTGTTTTTTTTATGCATTGTCATGTTCAATTCATAGAACTTGACTTTCTCTTTCTAGATATTGTCAAAGAAAATTTTAAGGATGGAAATTCATTTTAAAGTTTAGAAAGCTTGGAAAATCTCACTAGTAAATAATATGTAATTTGTTAAATGTTTGGAAATGTTTTTGTAGAAGTATTCAAATTTCTAATAATTTTATATAGTCTCTATATAAAATTTTGACAATTTTTAATGTAAAACAATTTTTAGGGCTTTTTTTTAGAAAAAATGAAAATTAATGAATCTTTTTTTGGGAAAGATTAATTTCATGCAATTGTTTATCGACATGGTATGATAATGTTGAACATGTCAAAGACGCTTCATCACATATAATAATACGATTTTTTTTCCAATGTTTTTTCAATGTATCTAATCTCTTACCTTTAAGCGAAAGATATTCTGATTTGTTAAATGGTAAATAGAGTGCAGAACGCAATGTCATACCACCCACATTAAATAGTTCCTTCCTTGTATATGTTGTTATGATTCCTTTTAATTGACATGGGTCACATCCGAACATGTTATTGTACAAGAAAATTAGTGATTAGAATATTTCGATAATAGTAAACGCTTTTCCAACCCCCGCACCACCTATTACAACTACATGAAATGGGTCATTATGAATTTTTTTCTTCTCGTCAACTATTTCTTTCCAATATTCTTGCCTATTCAGGATTAAGCATGCTCATGATTTTATAGTTTTTTTTCTTCTAATGCTTTTGGTTGGTTTAAAAGTTCATAATGTCTCTCAAAAATTAATTTTCCATTTTTATCATTTTGAAATTATTATATATTTGAGTCAATATCATATTCTTGATAAAAAATTTCATTTTCCATTTCATCACAAGCAAATAAATTTCTTTCAAATAATTTTCTCTTTTTGTTTTTAAGCTCACTAACTATGCTATCAATATCAATCCACTTTTCCATTGTTTCGTTGGTAGATTTCAAATCGTTATATTTTATGGTTTTCTCAAATTAGAAATATGCATTCTTCCAACTCAAATATAGTTCCCTAAATATGTTTTCATCTCTACGATATGAGACATACAACATCAATTATTATATGTAATAGTTATCAACATCAATATGTTTATTCTGCTTTATGTACCTTCTAACATATGGCCTATCTACATTTCCTCTTTTGTTTCCATGCAATGTATAACAAGATGAAAATTCCACTAAACATACATGTTCAATTTTATCTAGTCATTGCAAATAGTGATCGATAATTGATAAATATGCTATTTTTTCTTATTCATTCGGTTCACATTCCAAGTCTCTTAGATTCTTTAGTAAAAAAATTTGATCATCTATTGGTGAAGTATTAATAAATATACATTTTTTTCAACTAGTATTCAGTGGCATTGACAACACTTTATATACAGTGTGTTGTGCAGACATTTGTTGTAATTTCACTAAAGCTTTTCCAAGTCTTGTAATTGTGTCAATAATGTCACCATCATTTTTCTGACACTCTCTTCGCACACGTTTAAACATTGAATTCATTGTTTTATCTATCTTTGTCATATATGAACTACAGTAAATAGTTGTAGCATATGAATCAAGTACAATTTGAATATCAATATTTGCACCCTAGATTAATGAAATATGTTGAGAAAAGATACTAGTCCAAATTTTTTTTGGTTCTCTTTTTAACAAAATTGTTCTTGACTTCAAGATACATTAAATTGCATCTATATAATTAGATTCACTTATACATGTTTTATTAAGAAAACTATCAAATCTATATGTATTATTATGTTCCATATTCTCTAGTGCATCAAATATCATTCTTTCATTCACTTTTTTATTTTACATTCTTGAATTCCATAGGCTCAAGTATTCATGTTCTTACCATTGGTGGTATTAGAAAATTGAACCTGCAATGCACCTTGTTCCTCTTCTACAAATGTTTGTCTGATGATGACATTGGAAAGTTTTTAGATTTGTAGGTAGTTTTGTTGAATGACAACAAAAGTACTTGTCAATGAAGTTTTTGATTTTAGTATCCATACTTGTTCTATAGATGGGAGTTTTTTTAGTCCATATCAATCCATGTTCATGTTGGCTTCCCTGTTTTGGAATTATGTTAAAATGAAATAGTCAACGATATCACCAAATTAATTGGACTCATGTGAACTTAACTAAAGTAGATAATTCATTCTATGTTTGTAATACCATACATAGGTGACGAGGTCATTTCCTATCAAGGTATCAATATCACCTTGATTTACTTTGTTTTTAGTACACAATTTTTTTTGTCGGTGTATTTGTTGCAAATCCTTTGCTAAAGGATCCCAAATGTGTTCAACACTACTAAATGAAGCAAATAAAGTGGGTGAACCTAATTTTCATATCATTTCACATAATTTCTTGTAAAAATGAAAAAAAATATTTGGCAATGTTCGATGTAAGAATGTGTTTGAAATTAGCCTTTGTTTTAACGTCTTTAGCTATTAGTCTTTTCCATTTTAAATTCTCTTTGCGTATATGAATCCAAATACAAATGCATACTTTATTCAGGATGAGTTGAATTTTTTGTGAACAAAATTCATTATATGATGTGCAAAATAATGATATTCATGCAAAACTTCCCACTTAGCAATATCATCATATGTGAAGTTTCTTGTAACAATTTACAATCATTTTTTCCATAAAATAGTGTGGAAAATCTCATCTCTTTCTAATAATTATCTCTTAATATGCCCAAGGTATTATAGCCTTCACCTAAAGAACTTTTTATTTTATTATTGTGTATATCATAAATACTATACGAATCACTAAATCCATGTAACATAGTATTTTTCAGTAACTCTATATCACAATAAGCATTATCATCACTGCTTTTTGTATCTGCATATGTCTCACATGCATATGCATCTCTTTTTAATCACATATGTGTTTTATGTTTTTTTTTCTAACATTCTCTAGTCTGTAGAGTGGAGTTTTACACAATCGTCTCAACGGAATTATGACTTGATGAAAATTTATTCACCCATCAACAAATATACTTTTAAACACTAAATGTCCTTTAGTTACAACAACCAACGTACTAGATTCATGTATGTCACGAGGGAGTGCAATTAGAATAAAATATATGGCAACAAGTACATTGATTACTCCATCAGTCAATGTCAATTGTCGTTTCCTAAAACATTGTCCGAGTTCTTGTATTTGAGAAAATGGTAATTGCAATGATCTCAATTGTTTCTCTAATTCATATAGTTATTTTACCATAGAAATTTGTCTATTACGGCTAATTTTTTTTGGAATTGCAAATTTGATAATTTTGTCATTGTCTAGTGCCTTTTTGCATTTTCTGCATATGCATTTAATTTTTGACGCAACCCTAATCTATTCTTCTAGTTTTATATGGACTTATCCCTCTTGCGGACAAGAGCGATCTCCCTAGAATTCTAAGAAACCTAGTAACAAACAATCAATAACCGCTACCTTTATCTATACTATGATTGAATGAAACGAGTATGATGATAGAAGTCACTTACCATTTAAATCAAATGATTGATGAATTCCCTGTCAAAGCTCTTGTTCATCTCCACCTTAATGCTTCAGAGATCTTCCCGTCACTCCCCATAGCTTCTCCATGACATTTTTAACGAGATCTACATTGGTATAAACAAACAAGATATCAAAGCATCCAATATATAATTGTGAAATAAATGGACTATTTAACTAATCAGATACCATAAAATGATCAATATGCAATCACAATCTATGTAGGTGATCAAGGAATCCTACAAATTATATCAAAAATTATTTAGTTGAGAAAGAAAAATTTCCTTATATTAGTATAATTGAAAATGACCTTAAACCATGTAGTCTTGATGTTGCAATTCCCTTCCCACAATCCAACCCTCTCCTTAAATGAATAGCCTTCCAACCCTAATCCTACAACATAATCCTACTTCCAATAGTCCTTTTGAATCCTGAGGCATGGATTATATTTAAAGGGAAAAATTTGGATGTGTCGGATCCATTTTCTAAGGAATGAGATCCACTAATGGTGGGATAGGGATTGCACAAAGAGAGGGAGTTGCTCTATGATGAGAGGGCACAGTATTGAATAGGAAAGAATTCAAAGCTTGTTGGTTTTGATAGAAGCTACCAACAATGCTTCTAGACTTTACTTTTTAGTTTTACATGCGTTAAATCATGTTCGCAGGTCACAATGTAAGACAATGTGTACTTATGTGCAATTTCTAATTATATTCTCTGTGTATGCACAAAAATTAACTAGGGAACTATGTAGGTAGCCAAAAATAGGGTTTTGTACCATGGGATTGAGGAATTCCAACTTATTTTGGATAATTTGGATTAAAAATTTATAGGGGAATGCTCCAAGACACATTTGTGGATAACAAAAGATCCAAACCAATGGTGATTTTCCTAATGCGATAAAATTATGTGTAACAGATTTTCCCCTAAAGTGCAAAGTCAAAAGAGATTTTTTGATGACTGAAGTGCTTTATCATGCCAAGGTTTAAGTTACACATTGCATTCAGAAACTTGAAAAATTAAAACAAAAGTTACAATTCAATATATAGTATCATCGTTGAGGTAGGAATTCGCTTACTCATAACATAAATGTCTCAAAGTAGAGTGCGAAAATACATATGAAAATCCATTTCAATAGATGACAAAATATGGACGGATCCATTAATGGATCTGTGTTGACAATCGTTTATATTTGATAACTTCATGAAGCCTGGATGAATGAAACTATATCCATGGTCTTGATCTCCATCTCTCAATTCATAATACGAACCTAGCCATATGAGTGAATGTCTTCTAGTTTAACATGGTAGAAACCAATTGATTACCAGTTAATGATGTGAACCCTTAACAAGTGTGAGAGAAACGACCAATAATAACAATGGTTCTCAAGATACTTCCAGTATAATCTATGAAGTGTGAACAAATGTGCCAATGTCAAAAAGTCATAGAATCATTTGATCAAAGTTCAATTATGAGAACCTTTCGTCAAAGGTGAGAAACCTACCATTAAGGCATGTAGTCCTCAAGGTACTGAAGGTTTCAAGATCAACTTCCTAGATTATGAGCTAAATTTGATAGGAAACGACCCATTGTGGGATGGACTATAACATGAAACATACATCAAGTTTTGAATAACAACAATTTAGAGTAATCCAGGACTAACTCAGGGAAGGTCGATCCAATTGAAGGCTATGAAAGGAAGAGTATTTGGACTGAGGTTGGAATTATATTGAAGATATCAAAGACACGACATAATGAGTTACCAACACCTAACTCAAAAAATAAAACCCAAAGCAACTGAAGAATTTCAATAAGGTATCATCAACTGAGTAGCAAATGGATTTCCCAACCCAGACACAAAAGTGACAGAGTGTCATGTTCAAGATCGACATACCGCCTTTTACAAATACAAAATAAATATTCTTTCTCACTTTCCCCCCACCATTACTGGCAAGTACCTCTTTATTTTTTACAATCTTCAAGAGGATAACATATGCTTATCTTGTAAGCTCATACTTCAGAAGATTCCTCGAAAGTATTTCTAATGAACCCTAAGAAGGAGTAGTTCAACCTCCTCATGCTTAACGATTCCTACACTATTTTAATTTTATGAGTCCATCGAAGCGGTAACCCGATGTTGTTTTCATATTTAAAGAGTTTGAAAAGACACCAAAAGAAAACTTGTTCAGTTATTTCAACATAAATTTTAATGAGCCTAGAGAAAGTAAATCTCGATGTTTTTCAGTTTTAGGGATTCAAGAGGAAAACATAAGTAAACTCCACAGTGTTCTTTTTCATAAATTTAGTGCCTCAAGCCTGAAAAACAGTAAAATAATGCGGGACAAAACTCTATCGACCGTGATTAGTCAACGTATACATTTTTTGTAAGTAGTCTCTTTCAGTCCATAAAATGGGTAAACTTATACCGAATAGACGGTTTTTCATTTACTTTTATGAGTTCGAACAATCAAGTACTCAACGATCTTTTCATTTTTAAGGATTCTAAAAATGGTGTAAAAAGAGCTCTAGGGTTTCACTTTTTTCTAAGTTTTAACAAGTTCAAAAAGGTCATAAAAATATACTCAATACCAACATGATATGTTCTCATTAATAACTTGTAATGTGGACACTATCACTCAAAATAATTATCCCTGATCAGAAGTAAAGCAAAAAATGCCATATATTTGGATTTAAAAATTGAATAGGCAATAAGTTATTTTTAGATAGGCCTAAAAAACTTATAAAAATCCAAAAAAGTAACAAAATTGTTATCATTTGTGTTTTTAACATTTTAGAGTGATAGAGGTCATTTTCATGAAAAACTTTAGAGGTGGATTCCAGGAAAATCATTGGGAAAAGTCACGAGTCGTATTTTTTAGGTAGATTTTCTATCCGAGATCTTTGTTTTTACATTCTTTATTTCGGATTTCATTATAACTTTTATTTTTATTATTGGGGAGGGTTATACAAATTAAAATCACCATCGATGTGTGCAGGTTTCCCTTATTGGGCCTGCGTGCATCAACCAACCTTTCAGTAAAGAAAAATGTGATATGCGCAGTTTCTAAGCAAATAGTTGTGCACATTTGCAATGTTCATCAAATTGGGCTATGCACAACACCAAGGGAAAAAAGTTTAACATGAAAATCGCCCAAATTTCTTGCTAAAATTTTCTTTGATTTATTCTGATGATTTCTTATGCTTCTTTGTAGGGTTTTGATATGAAAATATGTATTGGAGAGAGCATGAACACGAAGAGGAATAAATAGTTTCATTAAACTATCCATAAACTATATAGGAGTTGAGAAATTATGGCGTATACACATTTTTCATCATTCAAGGCATGAAAGCCCAATTAGATTTTCTTGAATGGATGATGGGAAAGTGGAATTTTCAACAAGAATGTTTCATAGTCAAAGACCATATACTTTCCATTGATGTTGATGGGAATTAATTCCTGACAGGATTGCCATGTTGTGGGGTGGAAATCAATCTGTTTGGGAATAGGTGAGGTGGTCAAACCAATGCCACCTATTTGATACAATATTGTATTGATGGAGTTGCTCTCAAATATGGGAGAATTAAGATCAATACCATCTCTCAGCTTCCTTTGAAATCCATCGGGTTTATTGTTGCAAGAAAATGAAGTAGTTTAGCTATGCATTTACTCATAAAGTCTCAAATGAAAACTGTCGAGTGTTGACAACCCACTATATTCAACTGGAGTGAGGTTGTGATTTCCAATCTGAAAAGGAAAATGACTAGAGTCAGAAAAAGCAGACTCGAAAAATTTGGGTAGAGTTCCTTCATTATCTCATCTTCTCTAGAGTAGATTCCTCTTATTTCTACACATGTAGCTATAGAGAGAGGAGGACCCTGAGACCCTTTGATGTTGAAATCGGTTAGGATTATGGCATTCCATGGAGGTGTCCAAGGACCAATGATTTGATGTAAGCATGACTTCTTTGATTGGTTGGAAAATCAAATTATTGTGATTGAGGATTTTTCATATTCAGAGATGAATTACATAGGCAATCCGTACATGCCACTACCTCCTGGGATGTTGTGGGGTGACATAGATAAAACTTCACACTTTGTGGATTTTTGACAATTTTCAATCTTTTTATTTTTATTTTTTGGCATCCAAAACTAAGTTTTCAAAATGATCATGTAGATGTGGCCTTAGTGAAACCAACTGGATTGCGCAGATACGATAGGCATGGTGAGTAGCCAATAACTCCCATAGAGTTGAACCGAGATGTGTCAGAGGCATTGACAGACATTGAATAGAACCTTGATAGGTTGTCTTTGGATATTCTAAATTTCATGCTAGATGACTTGCTCTCCACTATTTGAGACATATTGTGGTGGTTCTCGGTCCTATTAGTCATTTTCTAGGACACCTAACACATGCTACTATATGCTACCATGATCATGATCATGCATGGTTACTAGTCTAAGGGATATATTTTTCTCTTTATGATGTACTAGAATGTTTGGAAGATAAAGGCCATAGGGCCTCATGTCTTTGGATGACATTTTTGTAAAAGCCACACTTTTTACAGGTGCTTACCTAATGAAATATATTACTTCTATTTCAATCTATCTTGTACAATATATGGATGAATATTTCATTTATTTCTTCACAAATGTTCTACAAGTGCCAATTTAACACATAATTAGCGACTGCATTTGTCAATGTGTTTAAATTTATTGCAATATATTGATACTCAACATAATCAAATTTTCCTTCCAAGAGATGAACCAAAAAAAACTTCCTTAACATGGAAACACTTTTAACTAAATAAGCATCATTCAAATGTAATACTACGACATGTGAATCTAACATAACGATCGATTGATGAATGAAAATTGTAATGGCATAAGATAATAGCTTAATCACTGCATTATATTATGCAATATTGTTCATTGTTTGACTAAGGCATATCCCATGAATAGAAACTAACTCATCTATGGGTGAATAAATGACACAAGCAGTAGAAGATAAATTTTGAGTACTGTGACTATAACCATCAGTGAAGGTAATGTAACCTTGAGGACGTGTGAACATTTGAAAATCAAGTGTATCACAAGATGAGTAGGAGTACTAGAAAATCATAAAAATATGCTAAAATATTCCATAAGTAATCTATGGTACAACAATATAGAATTGTTTCACCAAACAATATAAGCTAAATATCTCTTTAGGTAAAGACCATTTTTCGGCTTTCCCAAAGGAATTACTTCATAATCAACTAGTTCATAGGCGCCTTTAACCAATGCACATCTTACAACATACGGGCCATGCCACATAGGCTCCAATATACCAGTGCCTAACTTGTCGTGCTCTTAATAATAGACCAAGACTAAATCACCCTCTCCATGTGAAGTATGTTTGATATTTTGATCACATGCTTCATTAAATAATTTCTTTTGGGCCTTGCTAGCTAATGCAACATCACAACAAGTCTTATCAAGACATGCTAAGTATAGGAAACATTCTTCTTCGGCAAAAGTGGTTGGTAATAATTCAATTTCCAATTTCAAATACAGTATCTCACATTCTGTTAGAAAATTATATATTACGGAGCAATGGAACACATAAAATATTATAGAAATATAAACACAAAAAATGCGTAAAACAAGAGAGACATAGATATACGTGGTTCACCCAATTTGGGCTACGTCCACCCTGAACAGCTAGTCCTTCCTTTCTATTATCTAGGAAAATGAAGAGATACAACCTACAGTAGATCCCATGTAATATCCTCTGTTTTCTCTCACAGTCTCACCTCTCTGTTTCTTGCTCATAGAATACACATCTATTACACAGCCTCAAATACAATGCCCTAATACAAACAGAGGGGTTGCCTTCTAGGGAAAAAAACGCTAAACTAAACATAAGTTTTACTGTTAGATCATCTGCCTAATGAACGGCCCAGATTGACTAGAAATTAATATACTTTTACAAGGCAATTTTACATCTATTTTTAGCTTCGGGGGTGCTGCCTCCAAACCCCTACCGGGGGACCATTGGCCCCCGGAGCCCCTAGCCATGGGGGATCGGCCCCCCCGAACCTCACAGGGGGGACAAGTCCGCCCCGCACCCCCCCGCATGGAGGGGTGTACAAATTTCCTGGGCTATACATCTAGTTGAAACAAAGACCTCTGAACAATCATGTTGCACACCCAATAATCTCCCACTTGGAGAATGATTGTAGAAACTCCATCGCTACTTCATTTGCTGGACAATGACTCCTCTTTGGACCTGGCTATTTCTCTTCTTCATCGTCATCCTTGAAGACCAATTGAAACTGAGCATATTCTCAATTTCTCCCTGGTTACAACTTTTTTTCAGCATATCTATAGGATTCTGGCTAGTGTGTATCTTTTCTAGATTCAACTCTCCATCTTCCAAGACCAGTCATCTAAAATGGTACTTGAGTTGTATGTGTTTAGTCCTAGAATGAAATGTTGAGTTTTATGCAAGATGAATGGCACTTTGGCTATCATTGTATAACATGCCCATATCATGCTCCTTACCCAATTCACCCATAAACCTTTGTAACCAAATCATTTCTTTACTAGCCTCTGTAGCAGCAACATACTCTACTTCTATTGTTGAAAGTGCAACAACACTTTGGATTTTTGAAACCCAACTGACAGTTGTTCCACCTACAACAAATACATATCCTGTAGTTCTCCTCCTATTATCTCTGTCACCTTCCATGTCTACATCAACATGTCCCTATAGAGAAATGTTTGAACCACTAAAGCATAATTCTTGATTTGTGGTACCTTTCAAATATCTAAGAATCCATTTCACTGCCATCCAATGTTCCTTTCCTGGATTGTTCATGTACCTACTTACAACTCCCACTGAATGTGCAATATCAGGCCTTATGCAAACCATTACATACATTAAGATTCCAACTGCTAATGCATATGGAACTTTAGACATATAATCCATGCCTTTTAGGGTCTTTGGTCACATTTCCTTACTAAGTTTGAAATGGCTAGCAAAAGGTGTACTAACTAGTTTGAATTGTGCATATTAAATCTTTTCAACACCTTTTGTATATACTCATTCTGAGACAATGTTAATTTGCGATTTTTCCTGTCTCTAGTTATTCTCATACCAAGGATTTGTTTTGCAACTCCCAAATCATTCATTGCAAATGAATTTGCCAATTTTCTTTTGAGCACATTTATTTCCTGCATGTTAGACCCTAGAACAAGAATGTCATCTACATGCAATAACAATATAATATAGTTGCCATAGTTTTTCTTTTTCAGATAAACACAATGATCAAAGTGACATCTAGTATAACCTTCTTCAGACATAAACTTGTCAAATTTTAGATACCACTGCCTTGGAGCCTGTTTTAAGCCATACAACCTCTTCTTCAACCTACACACTAGTTTCTCCTTCCCTTTTACCTCATATCCTTGTGGCTACTGCATATATATCTCTTCCTCCAAATCCCCGTGGAGAAAGGTTGCTTTTACATCTAACTACTGAAGATGCAAATCTTCAACTGCTACTAGACTTAAAATAGTTCTGATTGAAGTCGTTTTAACAACAGAAGAAAATATTTGATCAAAATCAATACCTTTCTTCTATGCAAACCCCTTCACCACAAGTCTAGCTTTGTACCTATGTTTTCCTCCATCTTCTTCCTTCAGCCTGTAAACCCATTTATTCGTCAATGTAGTTTTTCCTACAGGCAACTTGACTAAGTCCCAAATCTAGTTATGCATTAAGGAGTCCATCTCTTCTTCCAAGGCTACCTCCCACTTCTTCCTACTTTCAACCTGCATTGCTTCTTCATAACATTCGGGTTCACTAGAATCAGTCAACAATAAATAATCTAATGAAGGAGAGTATCATTCAAGGGGTATACTTATCCTGGTAGATCTTCTAACACCACTTTCAAGTGTTTGGGGTGCCTATTGCTATTGTGGTGGTTGTTGTTGTTGTGGTTGTTGATTATTATTATTTTCAGGGACCTTTACTTTTTCAGTGATTTCATCAAGAACTGTGTATTCCTGTTTTTCTTCTTCTTTGTTTCTTTTCTTGAAACCGATTCTTTAACAAGACCTTTTCATTGAATATTGCATCTCTACTCCTAATGATTTTGTGATTTTCGTAATCATATAAGTGATAACCAAAATCATTAACACCATATCCAATAAAGGTATATTTCTTTGACTTTGCCTCAAGCTTTGTTCTATTATCTTTATTAATATGGATAAAGGCCTCACAACCAAAAGTCTTTAAAAAGGAGTAGTTTACCTTTTTACCTGTCCATGCTTCCTCTAGAACACAACCATCCAAGGAACTTGAAGGCCCTCTGTTCATTAGATAAATAGCAGTATCTACAGCATCTGCCCAAAATTGTAATGGAAATCCCGCATGCAATCTCATGCACCTTGCATGCTCCATGATTGTCTTGTTCATCCTTTCTAACACACCATTTTCTTGTGGTGTTCTTGGAACTATCTTCTCTCTACGAATTCCATACTCTGAACATTATCTATCAAATTCTTTGCTGCAATATTCACCTCCATTGTCTGATCTGAGACACTTCAACTTCTTTCTTGTCTCAATCTCAACCAAAGCTTTCCATTTCTTTAAAGTATCAAATACATCAAATTTATTCTTAATACAATAAATCCAAGTTTTTCTAGTTGCATCATTAATAAAAGTAACATAATAATAAGAGCCATCGAGAGATGATACTTGAGTAGGTCCCCATGCATCTGTATGCACAAGCTCTAATTTTTTTCTCTTATTTTCTTTCCCAACTCTAAGAAATCCGACTCTCTTCTGTTTTCCATAAATGCAATTCTCACAGAACTCCAAATCAACATTCATCAAACATGGAAACGAATTCCTCGAGTGAAGAATCTTTATCCCCTTTTCACTCATGTGTTTCAGCATATGATGCCATAATGCTCCATCTGCTCCTTTGGAAGTTAAAGCATTAATAGAGTTAGAAATACCATTGCATAAATACAATGTACCAACCTTTTCACCTTTTTCTATTACTAGGGCTCCTTTGGTAACCTTCCAAGCTTTATTTGTGAAAGTTGTCACACAACCTTCACCGCCTAACTGCCCTATTGAAATCATGTTTTTCTTTAGATGTGGAACATGCCTTACCTCATTTAGTAGCCATTGGTTTCCATTCTGCTATTTTACAAGAACCTTACCCATTCCAACAATTTTACAGGGTTTATGATCACCCAAATGAACTTGTCCAAAATCGCCTTGAACATAGTCATGAAACTATTTCTTATCAGGTGTGGCATGGAATGAGGCCCCTGAATCTACCACCCACAAATCAATAATATTTTGAAAAGAAATAATCAAATCATCTTGTAACACCTCACCCGTCACATTTTCTCCATGATTGCTTTCTTGCTATGCATCTCCTTCTTTTCCTTTCCGAGATCTACAGTCTTTCTTTAGGTGTCCTTTCTTTTCACATTTCTAGCACACTATCCCCGATATGGACTTAGATCTACCTTTCCTTGGTTCACTGTGATACCTTGAGCTCTTTCCTCTTTCCATTTTTCTTCCCCTAGACTCTACACACAAAGCATTACCCGATGACTCACCGGAGCTTTACCATCATATTTCCTCGTTAAGAATAGCACCGACAACATCATCAAACTTTAAAGTACTATATTCAAAAATAGAGTTACTAATGGCCATTACTAAACCATTCCAACTTTCTTGTAATGAGAAAAAGAATAACAGAGCTCTAACTTCATCATGAATGTTTACTCGTATAGAACATAACTGACTTGTAATAGTATTAAAATCATTTAAATGGTCTAAAACAGATCCACCTTCTGACATTTGCATATTAAATAACTGTTTCATAAGAAATACCCTGTTTGATGCTGAGGGTTCTTCATATAGTTTCTCCAACACCTTAATCAAACCCTCTGTCATTGTTTCCTTCAAAATGTTGAAGGTGACCGACACTACAAGGCACAACTGTACTATTTCGAGTGCCTTTTTGTCGAGAAGATTCCATTCTTCATCTGTCATACCCGTCTGCATCTTTGTTTTTCAACCCATTGATAGGTATAGATCTTTCTGATACAGATAATCTTCCATCTGCATCTTCCACAACGAGAATTTTTGGTCATTAAATTTCTCAACCCTAAACTTACCATCTTCTGCCATTGCTCCCACTCGAACCAGGAACCCTTCTTTCCTGTGAGTTTATCAACCAAATAGACCTTCGGCTCTGATACTAGTTGTTAGAAAATTATATATTACGGAGCAATGGAACACATAAAATATTACAGAAATATAAACACAGAAAATACATAAAACAAGAGAGACACAGATATATGTGGTTCACCTAGTTTGGTCTATGTCCACCTCGAACAGCCAGTCCTTCCTTTCTATTATCCAATAAAATTAAGAGACACAATCTACAACAGATCCACTGTAATATCCTTTGTTTTCTCTTATAGTCTCACCTCTTTGTTTCTCACTCAGAGAATACACATCTATTACACAACCTCAAATACAATGCCCTCATACAAAGAGAGGGGTTGCTCTCTAGGGAAAAAAACCATAAACTAAGCATAAGTTCTACTGTTTGATCATCTATGTAATGAACGATCCAAATTGACTAGAAATTACCATTCTTTTACAAGGCAATGTTACATCTTTTTTTAGCTTCGAGGGCGCTGCCCTGGAAACCCCCATCGGGGGACCGTTGGCCTCTGAACCCCCTAGCCAAGGGGGATTTGCCCCCCCAAACCCCCGCGTGGAGGGGTGTACAAACTTCTTGGGGTATACATCTGGCTGAAACAAAGACCTTTGAACAATCATACTCCACACCCAACACATTCAATCAATAGACTTCCTCCATGTCGTAGATGAGCTAGAAAGGAGTAAAACTAGTCAATTTTTTTTCTAGGGTATGGTATGCCTAGAAGGCTGGATAAAGAACTAGATGCCAATATCGTTTATGATTCTTGATAAACATTTTAATCATGGTGGTTGAAACCTTGTTAAAAACTCTCACTTTACCATTTTCTTACGGGTAATATGGAGTAGAATTGTCATGAAGCAGGCCTAACTTTGTGGTAATATCGGTCATCATTTTGAAAATTGCTACCATGGTCATGATGATGGCTTTTGGAACTTCAAACCAATAAATTACATGATTGAACATAAAAATGGATGTTGTTTCACCATCATCCTTATATTTAGGCATCGCCCTGAACCATTTTGTGAAATAATCTACTGCAACAATAACATACCCATGCCCCTCTAGTCGAATGAGGGTTACATGGAAGAAAGTCAATGATCCATTTAGCAAAAGGACCAACAACAATGATTGGGTGAAGAGGGGATAGATGTGCCCAAATTTTATGATCATATATTTGATAATTAAGGCATTTCTAGACCGTAGTTATATAGTATTTGAACATAAAAGGCCATAAATACCCTGTGTACATGATCTTTTGAGCACTGGCAAATCCTGACATATGACTGCCGCAAGATCTAAAATGGAATTCATTTAATTCCTTTTAAGCTCTTTTGTGAGTTAAGCATCACTTGAATATAGAATCGACATCATGAAGACAAAGTTTGTTGCCAGCAATGTTGTATTGTTGGGATTGATACTAGATATGACAATGATCAATTTGACTTAGTTCTCCCCAAAATGTCGGGGTCTGAAGATAGATGATGATATCTTCATACCAAGGATCTAAAGTACTCATCAGAAAGAGAGATTCATTTGGAAAAGAATCCTCTACCACGTTTTCCATCTCAGCAAGGGGAAAGTCCCATAATAATTCAAGAAATACTATATGTTTCTTAGATTTGGATTTAATGAATTCCAAATCAAATTCGTATGTGATGACTATACATTTGGAATACGTCTCCCTATCAATTGTCCAGTAAGAATGTAAACCATGGGGTTTCAATCGGAAATCACAGTATGTAGTGACGAAAATGTTGGACAACTTGAATGATTGCCAAGGGCAATTTCCCCACATGTGCATATTTTGCCTCAGTTTCGATCAAATTTCTACTTAAGTAATATATCACATGCTCTTCATTTGACTCATCTTACTAAACTAAAACCATGCTGCCAGTGACTTTAGATGAGACTAATTATAAAATTTAGTCTCGATGATAATCAGGAGGATGCACTAGTGGTGTATGGGTCAACACATGTGTAAGTGCATCAAAGGCCTTTTGAGCCACTTCATCCCAAATGAATGAGATGTCTTTTTAAACAGTCAAGTAAAACCTTTAGTTAACTTAGCGTAGTTCTAGATGAACCAACATAGAAAATTTTCTTTCCCTTGCAAGCTTTGGAGTGGGTAGAGATTGGAAGGAGGAGGCAAATTCAAAATGTCCTCAACCTTTTGGTGGATCAATATGAATGCCTTCCTTTGAAACAAAAAATCCTAGCAATATACGAGATTGCACACAAAAAACACACTTGTGTGGAGTCAAGAGAATATTGTAGTGATGAAATATAATAAATATTTCTCTCAAATGCATTGGATGGTGTTCCTCTCTTAGTGCATGAACTGGAACGTCATCCAAATAAGGTTAAAAAATATCCTTGATATCATGAAATTCATAAGACATATCCTGTTGAAAATTTGCATCAACATTCTTCAAACCGAATGGGAGTTTTTGATAGGAAAATGTCCACCATGGGAAGATGAATAAGGTTTTGTGTTCATCAACTAAGATATTGGACAGCCAATCAGTTAAGGGAACCAAGTAGATAAAACCATCTTTTAGCAGTTTCTTGACCTTAGCTTTAATCGTAGTAGCTTTTCACAGATGCATGAGATGTAATCCTTGTCTGATAGGTTTCTCATTTAGGTAAGTCTTAATCTCATTTACAACAATGCTTGGGTCAAATCCCGCCATTTCCTCATAGGACCAAGCAAAAATGTTGTAGAATTCTTGAAATATGGTTCAATTTCTTCGATTAAGCATGAGGTGCATATCTGGATATTTTCAATGATCCTTGTTTTGACTGAGATGTCAATGGTAATAATTGTAGATATATTTCCCAAATAACTTTCAGACTCAACTTGAAAAATTGAAATGGGTGATTCTAGATCATCTACTATCTTAGGTGAAAACATAGTTGAAAAATAAATCTCAATATTATCAAGGTTAGGTAGAAAGAAAGAACGATGTTGGTAATCATTCCATGGAATTTCATTTGAAGTCATGACCTCCATAATACTTTCATCAGTTGGAAACTTATAGTCGAAAATATCAGAGATTGAAACACATTCTTACGAAGGTAAACGAGAATAATCATCATTGATCTCATTCACTCAATCAATATCTAAAGATGAAGGGTCATAAAACAATTGAACTGACAAATAATCCAAATCAGACAAGATCAAAGGAATCTCATTTCCATATGAGGCTAATTCATAATATAAAGGCACTATCCACGAACGACAAGATTACATAGTGCTTGACGTAATCATTTTAACCTGAACAAGGTTAGAAGGAAAATTTGGTAGAGGGAGGGCAAAGGTTCCCATCAAGGATGAGTCCTTGAGTAGACCAACACCATTATACTCATAAAGAGTATTTATTTTTCTCACAAAAAGGGATGCTACCCATAGAGTTAGGGTCTGAAATATAGTAAGGAAACTCATCTACTCTGACAATTTTCCCTTTTTGAGGAAATTGTATCATTTGAAAAAGCGATGAGACCATTGCTAACATACCATATGTACAAATTTGACCAGGAAAAAGGTTCTAATCAAGGTGAGCATCAAAAAATTTAACTTTGATCACCACTATTTTACCCTCTAGCTTTATGGGAAATTCATTTAGGATTCCATAAGGAAGAAAGCCTCTTCCATCAAAGGATTTTAGTGTGGTATGTGACTGATTTATGGTTGGAGAACCTAAAGTTTCCTAAAAGAAATCGACGGAATACACATAGAAGCTCATACGTCAACAACTGTGTGAAACACTCATCTAGTTTTAACAAAAATTAGAATCTAGAATGTCAGTTGATGAAGGAGTCTCGGGATATGAGTTTCAAGATCAAAGATAATTAGTTTAGAATACTGCACATTAATAGCTCCTATGGCTGAAAATAAAATATTTCATTGTGCTGGCCATGTTTGTAGCACCTCTAGAGCTGACATTGTGGAAGGAGGAATGACTAGGTCTTCAACAATGTTGTAATTTTGTGTAGCTCTACAATGCAGGTTGGAAGATGATTTCTTAAGCTCTCCTTTGGGAGGTAGTTGGATCATCATGTCACTATTCGGTATATCAAACTCTAATAATTAAAAAGAATGATGAGGAATTGATTTGGAAGGTTGGCGAGATGAACTAGACTCATTTACATTGCCAAAAATCCCCTAGAGTTAAGAAAACCTAGGAAGAGGCATCCCCTCAAGGAATTGTAGAAATATCTAAAGATAAGTAGACAAATGTGTAGGTGGATGAAAAAGTGGATGAGGTCAAGGGTCCAAAAATGGTACAATCAGTTTTTGAGGAAGATATAGCACCACTAGAGACAGGTGTTGTACAATGCAAAGAAGAGGATCCTAAAATATTAAGGATGAGAGATGCATTGTTTAAAAACCAGATGAGGATAACATTTCTGGAGAAGCAAACTAGAGATATAAAATAGGTCATTAAAAGAGCAGAGGTAAAGTCAAAGTCACCCTTAACAATTTCCAAAGGGAAGAAGAAACATGTTACCATTATTGAACAATCTAAAAATATTGTAGTGGGTTCTAGTGAGCCAGCAGTCAAGGTGTTTAAATCAAGGTTTAAGTATGTGCAACAGATGAAACAAATAGCTAAAGCCCCTGGTACACCACCATTCAGTCAATGGAAATAGTATCAAAGATGGCTGGAGGAGTTAGAAGAAAGCTAAGACCAATTCAATCAATTCAAACAACAAAATCTAGTTATAAGAATTATATTCAACATATTTTAGAAATTTGTGTCCATGAAGTCAAAGAGGCATCCAAATTTCTTGAGAGGAGTAAGAATTTTATCAAGTGGTCACAACCAATTAGGAGATGGTGCAAAAATGTGTTAGTAAGAAACTTGGTCCTGAATGCACAACGGAGAACTATGAGGCAAGATTTAGAGGAGGCACATAAATTGATGAAGAGGTATGAGGTTGTTTTCAGATTTGAACCTAAATCGAAAAGCACACCAGATTTATTTCCACCTATGAAGCAACATGATCTCATTACTATAGATCCCAAGTCCAAGGGTCCTAGCATCAAGGCTTGTAGCAACAAATTATCGATGTTACATACTACTAAACCTAAAATGCCTTAACTCAATGTTATATACTAGAATTTCTAACCCTAGATTAAAACCCAAAATGCCTTAAATTAAGTATGATAAGTGTAGAAATATATTCCCCAATGGATGCAAATTCTTAACCATCCAACCCCTTAAGAAACTAGGGACTATATTTCCTAACCACTTTATCCCAATGATCTTTGTGATATCCTAATCTCCCAAAAACCTATGGAGTATAGTTCGCCACTTGCCTATCACCGGAAAAGTATGGTTCCTAATAGTCTCAATAAGGTTAGCCAACTATAGGACTTTTAATATTAACAAAAAGCTTTAAAAACTATATAGGAACAAAATAAAAGTGTTTTATCTAAAATTCCATAATAAACTATCACAACACTAGCAATATAGCTTTAGAAGTTATTAATATAAAACCATATAACATAAGATATTGTGAGTTAACTAATAAAAGCGAGGCACTAAGCCAACTTCACAACAATAACCTAAACCCTCATCATTGTCCTTAAAAAAGGAAGGTTTTATATAGTTCTTTTTCACTTTTCACCTCCCTCCCAACTATTTATGACTCTTCAATTTCCTCCTACAAATGTCTTAATATCGGTATTCATTTTCTATGTTTCATATGGAATTTAAGGATTTTTTACAAGGATTAAATCACATTTAATGAGTAAAGGTTGTTTAATATTTTTTAAACATATTTTAACACCTTGTATCAATGACCTCTCAAAGAAAAAATGTATAGTTCATATTTAGACAGATTATAAACAATCTTTTATATAGAAATCCCTGATTACCTTAGATATATTAAAAAGCATAACAAATACTAAAAACACAATTAATGTTGCAGACTTTGTAATTTTCAATAATGACCATTCAAATTGGTGGATCATAATCAGATACCCATCCAAAAGAATTAAAAAAATAAAGTAAACCTAAATTATGTAATATTAACACAGATAACGAACATATTCACATGTACTTAAGATAGGGTGTTACATGATAGAAAGTATTCTAGCATAAGGGCCTTAAGAATTTTCTAAATAAGATTCTATGTTGATTTTATATTTAAGATGATGTTTGAAGGTTGGAGGGAGTGACAGAGGACAAAAAATTTAGGGTTTCTGGGCTGTTGCAAAGGTGGTTCTCCATGGAAGGGCACAAAGGAGGGAGCTCCACTCCCTCCTTCAATGAGGTTGTGACCAGCAGGGGGAAAAATCCTATGGAATATGATAGAGGCCCTTCAAAAGGAAGGAATAGGAACAGTGAAGAGGATCAAGATGGACAGAAGTCAAAGGAGAATAACATTACTAAAGAAAATGAGGAATAAGACAAGGAACATGGAACAAAAAACAAAGCACACATGCGCCCATGTAAACACAAAGATATTGTTACTCCCCAAGTTGTTTTAAATGAGCTTGCTCTGTAGGCACATAGGGACCATATGCAAACCTACGCCATCATTTGCAAATTCATGGGTTTATGGCCCACTGAAAAAACCTTACAAATGTGGATAAGATATCACTGGAAGCCAAAAGTAAGCATTGACCTACACCTTGGGTCAAAGGGTTTCTTTACTGTGGTATTTCCAAACATCGATGATAAGGATAGAGTTTTTGAAGATGGGCCCTACTTCTATGTTGCAGCAGGTCTCTACATGAGACCTTGGATCATGAATTTTGTCTTAGAACATGAGGCCTTTACTTCGGTCCCAGTTTGGGTAAGACTCTATTCTCTTCCACTTGATTATTGGGAAACAGAGTCCTTATCAGCCATAGGAAATAAGATAGGGCGTTTTGTCAAAGCTTCTGAAGCCACTAGGAGGGGAAAGTACACTTCCTTTGCTAGAATATGTGTGGAGATGGATTTGTCTGGAGCTCTACTAGATGAGGTAATATTGGAATTTTATGATGAAGAATGGGTGCAAACTGTGGATTATGAACATATTCCATTCAGATGTCGCAAATGCCATGAGCATGGGCACCTATTTAGGGATTTCCCTCACACTAAAATAGAGAATAAGAGTAAAACTTACGCAATTAAAGACTCTAAAAGATTTCGCAAAGTGGTAAACAAAGGAAAAGGAAGCAAGAGGGGGTCAAAGACACAAAAATCTAAAGGGCAGCAAGCCAGTCAAAGCAGGTTCCGTGTTCTGGAAGAGGAAGAAGGGACATCGAATGCAGACCACACGAAGGGAGAAGGTTTAATGGAGGAAAAGAAAGAAGAGGATAGGGAACAAACACCAGATAAAAATCAGTAGACAAAAATGATGGTGAATGATGAAGAAACATAAATGGATAGTGAGATGACCCAAAGTGAGATGGAAACGGAGGACCAAGAACTTTAGGTGATTCTTGAGAAAGAGAATCTACATCTAGAGGATTTCTTCATTCAAGGAACCAAGGAAGGAATAGACTCTTTACCTCCTGAGGAGTTCAGCAAAGTCCAGCAACTATATATATGGAAAACCCAAAATAAAGGGATTGAGAGGCAAAGAAGCAAGGAAAAGTAGAGTAGCAAAGGGGTAAAAACGGTGAAATGCACACCAGGATTAGCACCCAGAAACACAGGAAAAAAAAAAGGCAAGAAAACACAAAACAAACTATTGATGGAATGTGGAAAGCTAATGATAGACTGAGGTAAGATGAAAGACCTAATCAGCTACTCCTTTACCAATCTTTAATAATGAAGTTTACTTCTTGGAATATTAGAGGCCTAGGTAGTAAAAGAAAATAGAGACTGATTAATAATAGAATGAAACAAACTACTCCGGATGTGATCTTCATCGAAGAGACCAAATTTTCCATTCAAAAAATAAAAGAGATTCATAGTAAATGGCTCAATAGTTATGAGTTTCTGGAAGTCAAAGCACAGAAAACTCAAATTTCTAGATTCTCTAGAGGAACTCAGAGATAGGCATTCGAGCATGCCATGGATATTGGGAGGGGATTTCAACATGATTAAATCGCTTTCGGAGAAAAAAGTTGCAACTAGAGTTCTAAGTAAAGAGTCTCTGAAGTTTCAGAATTTTATAGATATTATGAAGTTAGTGGACATTGTAACGAGTAATGGCATATTTACTTGGAACAACAAAAGAGGAGGAGAGTCTCAGGTGCCTTCCAAATTAGACAGATTTATGATATCAGAAGACCTTATGCTCAATGATAAGGAAATATCAGCAAGAATTCTACCCTTTGGGGGCTCAGATCACTTGTCAGTTCATTTGGAGGTGCAGAGTATTGGTACTCCCCAAAATAGACCTTTCCGATTTGAAAACATCTGGCTTTCCCATCTAGATTTCACCAACAACATTGCCAAATGGTGGTCAAAAGATTTGAACACTCAGGGCACAAGAATGTTCCTTCTTCATAAAAGACTAAAACACGTCAAGCTTTGGCTCAAGGATTGGAACAAGAATGAACATGGCAATATTTTTGAAGCTAAAAAAGCAGTAGAGGGTAAAATGCATGAACTCAACCAAGCCCTTATCATAGATGGCTTCAATGAAACCAGAAATGGCCAGGCCACCAAATGTAATCAAGAATGGAGAATTTATGCAAACAAGAAGAAATTTTTTGGAGGCAAAAATTGAGGGTTCAATGGCTCAAAGAAGGAGAAAGAAATACTAGATTTTTCCATAGATCCACTATGGCGAATAGAGTTCACAATTGAATTTTAATGATCAAGGACAAGGGATGTATTCTTCACAACTCTGATGTAGAGATTGAAGAATTACTTGTTAAGAACTTTCGAGGCATAGCCAAGGAAACATGTTATGACATAGAAGACTCCATCAAAAACTTCACAAGACATATACCTAGGCTGGTGTCCAGAGAGGACAATTTCATCCTTAACAAGCCACTAACTGAAGAAGAGGACAATGAAGTGCTCAAAGAAATGCAAAATGGTAAAGCACCTAGCCCAGATGGTTTCAATGTAGATTTCTTCAAGGCTTGCTGGAATATTGTAAAATAAGATATTCTGAGTGTTGTAGAATATTCTAGGATGAATAGAACTATTTTGAAAGCTTTGAACACATCCTTCATTTCCCTGATCCCTAAGCAGGAGGCTACCCAAACTCCTAACAAGTTTAGACCAATAGATTTATGTAATGTTGTTTACAAGATTATATCAAAAGTGGCGGCGAAAAGACTCAAACCTCTCCTTCCTGCCCTTGTCTCTATGGAACAATCTAGATATGTGGAAGGAAGGCAAATTCTTAACAATATTATTCAAGCTCATGAGGTGGTACACTCTATGACTAGCAACTGAAAGGCTGGTACAATCATGCAATTGGAGATTTCTAAGGCCTATGATAAATTGAACTGGAATTATATCAGGAAAATTCTTATTTCTTTTGGGTTTGATCACAACTGGGTGAGATGCGTCTTGGCCCTGGTCACTTCCGCTAGCTTATCAATTCTGGTTATGGCTCTCCATCTCAAACTTTTCTTCCCTCTAGAGGCCTGAGATAGGGGGATCCTCTCTCTCCCTTTCTCTTCATCCTCAAGATGGAAGGACTGGGACGGTCTATCAAACATGCTAAATAAGTCAGTAAGATCAAAGGTCTCTAACTTACTGATAGGGGACAGCCTTGGATGCATCAACAGTTTGTAGATGACACCATGCTGCATGGAATCCCCACAGTCAAAGAGGTCCATGCATACAAACAAATACTAAATGACTTTGCCAAAGCTTCAGGTATGGAAGTCAATCTCTCCAAATCGAAGATTTTTTTTCTTCAATACTAATATTGTCATTTAGAGGAACATTTCTAAAATTCTGGGCTTTCAAAGAGATTCTCTCCCCTAAAAATATTTGCGGGTCCCTCTAACTGTTAAGCCTTTACATAAGAGCGTCTGGGATCTGGTGATTAATAAATTGCAAGACAAAATAGGGAAATGGACTATGAGGTCCTTAAACTTGGCTTGCAGGTTGGTGCTCACAAAGGTTGTTCTGCAATCTATCCCAGTTTTTATGATTTCCACTCTCTCGACTCCTAAAGGAGTCTTGCAGCTATTCAAAACCATACAAAGAGACTTTCTCTAGGGCAAGGGGCAAGAAAAGAAAAAGTGGGCCTTGGTAGCTTGCGGAAAACTCTACAAACGTAGAAAACATGGGGATCTTGGATTGGATGATCCTGAAATTTTAAGCAAAGCTTTAGGGGCTAAATTATGGTGGTGCTAGCTAAAAGAACCAAAGGCTCAGTGGGCTACAATTTGGAAAGAAAAATATTCCAGCTCATGGCAAAGTGAAGATCATATAAGAATGGATGGAAACATTAAGGGATCACACATGTCGAACAAGGCCTAGGATAATAGAGGTCTAGTCCAAGATAATGGCATCTGGGAAATTAGAGAGGGAAACTTAGCTCTGTTCTGGGAGGACAGATGGCAACAAGAACCCATTCTTTTAAAACAGGAATTGAAGGAACTTAAGGAAGAGGTAGATGCTAAAGGATTAACCAAAGTAAAGGATTTCTGGGATCAAACCAATAGTTTAGGAAAGTGGAGAATATGGAGGAAATTTAATTTCAGGGATGATAACCCCTTAAAAGCTAAAGATGAAAAGCTGATGCAAGAGTTAGATCGAAGGAAAATTTTAGTTTTAGAAGGGAATGACTAGTTGAGATGGTGCAACAACAATGAGGGCACCTATAATCTTAAGGAAGCTAAATTCATTCTCCTTGGTTTGGCCTCCCAAGCTCCGGACAAAGAATGGCAAAGACTATGGAGGCATCAAGGTTCGATGAAAATCAAGCTCTTCATGTGGCTGGTCCAGCATAGGAAGATTTTGACTTGGGACAACATTCGGAAAAGGGGTGTTTTGGGGCCTTCCAAGTGCCAGCTATGGGAAGCTCAAGAGGAAACAATGGAGCGCCTTCTCAACAACTGCACCTTTTCCTCCAAGTTGTGGGATTCTTTGAACTCCATTTGCCAACAGTCAGATAGGGACAAACAGAGCATCATCAACACCCTAAACAAGTGGAGAAGCAAATTTTTGAATAATGAAGTCCTCAACACTACTTGGGCTCTAATGCCATGCTTCATCATCTGGAACATTTGGAAAGAAAGGAATAACAGAATTTTCAAGGATGTAAAAAAACCTTCCCTTTACCTTTTAGATCAGATCTTAAAATAGCTTAAAGAGACAGTGGGTTCTATTGTCTGAAATTTCCCAGCTAGGGTTATAGGGTCTCATTCCTCAGGGCCTGGAAAGGAAGATTCTCATTAAAGACTCTCATCTTGATTTTTGGCATCCTCCCCACAAGGGTTTTTTGAAGTTCAATATTGACAGTGCCTCAAAGGGCAACCCATGTATTGCAAGTCATGGCGGAGTTTTAAGGGATGAAAGAGGGAACATCTTGTTCATTTTATATGGTCACCTAGGGTGTGACACCAACAGTATGGCAGAAGTTATGGCTATGCAACACTGTTTAGAATTCTTGATTTAGGATAATTGACACAATGTGATTGTCGAAGCAAATTTTGAGTTAATCATTAACCCGATCAAGAGAATTAACTGGGGTATGGCGCCGAAAAAGGCCTCGAGGAATTGGAGGCTGATCCAAATCTTTCAATGGATCCACAACCTCCTTTTCTGCCTTCGCATAATAAATTTTAAACATGTTCGAAGATTAGCCAATAAACTGGCACATCTTTTGGCTAATCAAGGAGTGAATTGCGAAGAAAATAGGTTTGCAATGAAATGGCAAGAGCTACCTCAGCACATTCTTGAAGCGAAATGCTAAGACCAAGCTGAGGAAGATTGGTTGGTGTTTCAAAGTAGGACCATGGAGGGCAGCATATATAACTTAGAAGTGATATGAGCATAGGAGTGCATATAATTGGTTATACAGTGAGTGATGTGCTTCATCGGTTTGTTGTTCGGAGTATCATGCTCAAACAAGTCATCAGTGGTTGTAGAGTGGGAGTTTTATTTCTAGGGGTTTCAAGCAGACTGGGAGAAAGCTCTTCTCACAATGTCATTGGTAGAGTAGAAACAAGGAGATATCGGAAGTTGGGAACCCATGGCATCCCCGATAACCTGAAACTTTTGCCTATGATCGAAATACCATGGCTGAAGCAGTTTTGGGGTGATCGCAAGCCCTGCGAGCGGGAAGCAGTTTTCCCCTTTTTGCAGCGATCGCATTCAGTGAACAACACATGGCAGTGGGGCCATTTGGAAAACCGCTTTGATCGCACGCTAAAAATTGGCATGATGGGCTGTGCGATATTCATTTCAACTGTCGGATTTTGTGGCAGGGATCAACGAGCAAGATTGATTGTGCAATTTTGTGGTGCTGGGGATTTAAGTTATGTTCACCTTCTTGGTGCATCATTCATCTTTGTCGTCGGTTTAAGAAGTGGATCAGAAGGGCACGATTTATTAGGCAGGTTAAGTGAGTAGTGATGCAGGCAATTGCTCGACTAGGCATTAGTCAGCATGTTCAGGGAAGGTATCCTAAACGGACTGTCGATTATTTGTACTGGGTTGAGGGTTCTTACTATTAGCGGTTAGCACCCTTGTTTTGAGTCCACCTCGTCAAGTGGATAGTTGTAAAATATGTAAAATAATTTTTGCTTAATGATATAGAAGGATCATCTCTTACTTAAACAAAAAAAGATTTTATATTTAAGAAATTAAACCACATATAACTTTTTATACAAATAAGTGATATAGTGTAACATGATATATATATACTTATATAGCATCATAAAAACGTTGAAAAAAATCTAAATAAAATTTTATATTTAAGATATTAAACCTTATTTATGCTTTTGTATGAATATTTGTTTCATTAGAAATGTAATGAGAAGGGTAAAATACTACCGACTTGAAATTCATGCATACTTTATTCTTATTCTTCCATTCGTAAGGTTTCTCTACTTTATGCTTTATTCATATTCTAATAAGGTATTTGGAAATGTACCTATCATTTTCATGAGAGTTTTTATTGCAATATCTACGTATGGAATGATCTTCTCTAATAGAATATAGTCGCATGACATTTCTTTCTTTTGCTATTATGAAAAAGTATGTGGTGTTGTGTGTTCACTAAGATGTCATGATAAACATTTGTTTATTGTATTGTGAGTGAAGTTTGGGATGTTCTATGAGAATTATAGTATATTATTGAATAAAAATATAGGTTGTGAAAAGCTTAAATTGGGAGTGATTCCCATGGTGAGTAATGTATGTTATGTTGTTTTTTTGGGTTGATTTATTTTGTTTGCATAGGAAAATTACATAGTTTATTCGTAAAAATAAAGAGAGGACAAAAAGTTTTTAGTAAATTTTTAATTAATATTTTATGATGACAATTGTATAAGGAATATTTACTTGTTTGAGTATCATATCTACGAGAGCTAACGAAAGGATTCTGTACACAGTGGAGGTAGAAGCATCTAAGATTATCATATCTACAAGAGCTAACGAAAAGATTATGTACACAATGGATATAGCATCTAAGATTATTTCGTAGGGAGATTTGCAAATTCGTTGAAAATATTAATTGTGGAGCATGGCTTATATAATGTAGCAATATGGCAGTAAAGGTAAAGGCCTAAAAAGAAGATCATTTAAATGATTTGGGTTATAGAGAAATTTCTGCCATCTTGAGATTACATTGTTGTAATAGCATATAAGGTAAAATATTACTCTTGAGATTACATTGTTGTAATAGCATATAAGGTAAAATATTATTATTTTATTTTATTAGATTTATTGAATGTTTGTTTCATACTATTAACACTTGAGACTTGGGTGGAGTGATATAAAGTGATATTAATAATGTAAATTGGTAATGTATGTAAATTTTTGCAAGACATAAACTTTCTAACTATTTATGTAGTCTTATTGTTATGGTTTTAATTTTTATTATATATGAGTTTGAGGATAATTAATTAATTATATTTAAATAATTTGAATATTTTTAAAAATAATTAATTATTTATATTGACTAATCTTAAGACGTTAGATACTATGTTTAAAAAATATTATTTTTTAAAAATAAGTAATTGTTTATACACATTAATCTTAATATCTTGGATACCATGCACTTAAAAAAAATCATTTTAAAATGAAAGTAAATATAAATTATTCAAAATAAAAATGTATTTATAAATAATTTTAAAATTGCGAGTAACTAATTAAATTATGTTAAGTAACCTTATAATCTTCACTACCAATATACTCGGAAAAAAATGAAATCACTTTACAAGGAGCTTTCAACGCTTTCGACTCTTGGCAAATGAGCCATACGCCAATTTTGTAAATGGATCGCCTAGAGATTAAAACATGTATATGAATGATTATTAATGTGAAGTATGAAAACTATCATACCATGATTATTTCAATACTTGGGATAACCATTATGGGTTGCGACTAGAGATCAATTTAGAACCATTAAATGTTTTGCTAAGAAAAGTTGAGAGATTCCAAGGTTCTCCCTATAAGAAAATGTTTGGAAAAAGCAATGTATGTGATTGTGTGGTCCACATGTATATTTGAGGTCACTTGGTCTTTATGAATAATTTTTCATGTGTGAGTTTAACCCATTAGTACAGTATAACTTTCTATATAAAGCATGTGACAAGATAAGGATGAAGTACTCTCAAAGAATTTGTATACACATTAAACTGTAATAGAAGTCCAAGGTCCCAACATAGCCCCATTTGTTTATTCATTTCATCATGATAGAAGGCACTTGATTGAGATACTTGGTTTTCGTACACCGATTGAACTATGATATATGCCCAAGTTCCCTGCCAAGCGACATTTTTTTTTTCTTTAATTATTTTATCAAATTATAGAAAGCACTTACTAAGAAATTTGAATATTTGTAAAATTGGCTTACGTGTCATACCATGTTTAACCTAGTAAACATCAATATCTCCATCATTGCAAACATGGAGAGAACTCATTATGAAAAATATAACATCAAGAAAAAGATGGTGTTGATGGGCAAAGGTGACAAGCATGGAGAGGGTTCATTATGAGAAATAGCACATCGAGAAAAAGATGGTGTTGATGGGCAAAGGTGACAAGCACCAGGCCAGCTCGTTATGAAAAAATAATCGCAGAGGAAAAGATGGTGTTGATTACTGAACGCGATATGAAAGAACAATCGAGAAATAGCCTCCCCCATGTCTTCTCTTATTGTCGTAGCACACATATCAAAGTGCTATGTCAACAAGATTGCGTGTAGTTCATTGTAATCCTGAATCCCAAATTTTGCTCATTAGATTATTACATGGATCCTTGAATAACTCCTTTTGTTCGACAGTCAAACATATTTTATCGCTGAACACTATGTTTAAACAGTCAAATGATGATATGTGGTTTCGTAGAAACCTATTCCTACAAAAAAAGATTTAGTGTGAAACATTTTTTTTTTTTTTTTTTTATATACGCTATTGTCCGAAAGCAATTTAAAGTAAAGATTAATAAATTATATTTATGTTGGTGAATATAATTAAATACAATATATTTATTTTGTGAAATTAAATACAATATATTTACGTTGTGAAATTAATATAGTAGTGAAATTAGAGTATATATTAAAAAAATAATGTTCAATTATAGCTAATTAGTTATGTAGTTTTCATTAATTTATCGTTTCATGTAAGTGTAGATAGGTAAAACTAATGCATATATTTGTTGAGTGTTTTTTTGGTAATTAAGTTGATAGGCATGTCTATTTTGAAATAAGGTTTTTAGAATTTTAATTTAGTTATTAATAATTATTAGGTGGATCATAATGATTTAATTTCCATAGAATAATTTAGAATATTATTAGAAGATTGAGATTTATTTTCGAAGTAGTTAAGATTTATTTTCTCTTTTAATTAAATTTATTAATTGGAAAAATTGTGATATGAACAAGTGTCATATGAAATGATTTATGGTTTTTGGAGGATGTTTAATTAATAAGCCATGATATTGAGCAGTGGTATCTTTATTACAAATTAAGAATACAAATAATAAATTAAGGATGAAATTTCATGATCAAAGATCATGCTAATGTTTTTAAAAATGCATATATATTTAATTTATATATTAATATTTTTATCGTCAATAATAAATAAAACAATTTGTAAGAAAGTTATAATTTAGTTGATTTTTAGAAGAGCCTATAATTTAAGTGATTTAATGTTTATGAACAAATTCAAATTTTATAAAAATTATTACCATTTAATTTTTTTAACTGTACTTGTAATAAAAAAACTGTTGGGGTACAGGATTCCATTTAATTCGTTGCTGATTTTAATTAAAATAAAAAATATAATCAAATTTTAATATTATATTTTACATATATAAAAATGAAAAATAAATGAAAGAAAATAAAAAAGAGTCGTCGGGTTGGAAGCCTTTTCCAAAACAAGCGTATCCATGTTTTAAAGGAAAAAACTTGAAAACGGGAAATCGCTTTGGCTTTGTTTTTCCATGAGAAGAAGTCATCCATATTGTTTAGTTTAGTTTTAGTTTAGTTTTATATCAGAGCATATATACAACTGTTTCCCTGAAATAAATTAATTCCTCTGAATTTGAACTTTGTATATGAAACGCTAAATTAATTCCCGTAGATTTGAACCTTGTATATCCAAAGCTTTGTACTGGGAAACAAAGGTTATTGTCTTTACCTCAATGCTAAAGCGTCGTTAGTTTATTTTGTGTTGGAACTTCTCGTGGTAGACACAAACTTCTCACATGTGGAGTAGTAGGCACCGCAGTTCCGAGATACGAGTAGGTGGCCTAGATACTAAACTGGTATCCCAATGTGGTTGTTAAGGCTAGTTTGAAAACGAGGTAAACATTTCGGTTCGATTCGTCTTTTATTGTTGTGATACTATTTGATAAGTTGCCATCTACGAGCGCTGAGAGAATTTTTTTTCAAAGGACGAGAGAAAAAATTAGGAAATTTATCTTGTTTTGATGTATAAACAGAAAAAAAAATGTTGCAATTATTTGACCAATTCACATTGGTTTCTATATGCTACCTCTTTTCTAGTCGAGTTTGGGATGCAGGGAAGGACCGAGACAACTCGAACATCGAATGTCTATTAGGGTAATAAATACATTTGAAGAAGGTATTAATATATTCAAAATGATTTCACTTTAGTCAATAACAGTAATATGACAGAAATTAATAAACAAAAATAAAGTGACAAAGAAGCATAGTGATTGTTTCTACTGTTAATTAATTGATTAATGCAGTACAGAATTCTTATTTTACTGTTATTTTCACTCATGTTTCTGAGGAAATCACCTCCGCACAACTTACGTAAAAGAAAATAGTAGGAAAAGAAGATTATATTGTCGAAGGAAGCTCAATGTGGGGAAGTTCATCACATTGTGCTAACTGCTTCACATAAACACTTTTTTCGTATAATAATCTCTTCGGAATTGATGATTTTAAAAATAAAATGTGTCCAACTCTCAAGCTTTCATTATATGTACACACATAGTCATGTTCGCATAACAAATATCTTTATGTATTATGTGGGGAGGTTCGTATTTCATCCACATTGCTTGTCCACACAACATTCACAACTTCTTCCATACGCGGTATATCTAAACACGTAACTCTAACATGTGGATAAGTCTCCATTTCATCTGCTAAAATTTTTTATTGCTAATATTTTAGTAAGCAATTGACATATAAGATATTATTGGTGATATTCATATTTCAAAATATATTTTTGTTTTTTTGTGGAGAGGTATGTATTTCATCTACATTTATGTCTCATCCCATGCTTGTTCCATACAATGATGACTACACAACTTCTTTCGTACACGGTATATGTGGATACGTAACTTTATTGTGCGGAGAGTTCCGCATTTCCTTCACATTTATGTCTCATCTATTTCGTCCACTCAAGGATTTTATTTCTAATATTTAAGTAAGTAATTAGCATATATGATATTATTGGTGATATTCAGATTTTTGAATATATTTCTTTATTTGTGCAGAGAGGTTCTTACTTGCAAAAATGTTCCTAAATAATAATTAAAAAAGAAAAAGAACATAGTTTCTTTATGATCCCCATCCATCTAACCACCTATGAAAAGCTTCATTCATAGAATGACTTCCATGCTCTACAATGCCTTTGGTCAATCATTGACATTTGAAACCCTACACACAATACATCTGAGCATCTAACCTCGTATAACCACTTTCCCACAACTACTTTTGTTCTTACAAAAAAATGTTCACCATAACTTGTAGAGTATTACAAAGAAAGAAATGGTGAACCAAAAACTTGTAGTATTTTCAGATGCGAACATAAAAATGACAAAACATAAATTGGTTTAGAACATGGAAAACTTTAGGGGCTAATATTCGCGGAGTGGGCTAATTTTCCATGATTTCTCCACAAAAAGGATTCACAAATTTCAATTTTTTATAAACGATAGTTGGCTAAAATTTTAGAATATAAAATTATTTTGCCTTAAGAATCACCAACATTATATAGAGACTATATATAGAATCATTATAAATGTTAATAATTTTACAAATATATCAATAAACATTTTATAGTTTGCATATTAGAGATTATTGAAATTTGCCACTGTTCTTAAAATTCAAGAAAATTTTCCATCCTTAAAATTTTCCTTGGTTTAGAAGCTTGCAGTATTGTACAACTTCTCTATCTCTGCACTACCACTATCGTTCAAGAACAACTTCAAATATAACAGTTTATTTAAGGAAACAACCGCAATTTGCAAAGAGAAAATGCTACATGCCCCATTGTTTTCTCTATCATTGCAAATAATGTTTCTCCTCTCACCCTACTAACTATTTCAAATATTTCCTATTTTGTTTCCCTAGAGATCACCACCCATGACTATTTTGCATTTGAAACACAATACAAAGATAAAAATGTCATCCATTTTTTCATCCTCTTGATCTCTTCCCTCTGATTAATAGAAAACAAACCTACACTTAAGTACAAGTCATCTTAGCATTCAATTCACTCATTGCCTTTTGTAAGTCATTGACATTTGAAATTGGTATTAATAAAGTGCGACCCAAATATTGTGGGCAGAATTTTCTTTTTCTCTGCACAAGCTACCTCAGAACAACATAGTCCATTGTGTGCAAAAATCTTTCAAGATTTTATTCTATTTACTTATGCATCCTACAAAATATATTTATAATAAAACTAATATCAAAACACATTACAATTAAAAGACCCATATACACTTCCCTCATTCCACATAGATTCTACACATGCATTTCTTCCCTGCATAACCTTTGCACATGCACAACTATCTCTGCATAACTTCATCTACACAACTATTTCAGTAGTAAATAAAGCCCTTAGTCATTGAAATTCAAAATTGATATTAATTAATGAATATAAGTTGTGAAATATGTCCCTAATTAAGAATTAAAAAAGACATATATTTTTTATTATCTTAGTGATGCAAGAGCATCTCACTGAAAAGGCGACAACTAGGAAATGGTTTTTTATTTTGCTGGAAAGAAAGAAAAACATTTTCAATTTCTGTTTTATTTTTTTCTATTTAAATTAAGACTGACTCAGCCATTGTTCTTTAAAAATTAGGCAAGCAAGTCAATATAGGATTGGTTAAGAGCATGTTTAAAGAAACTATTAGTTAACTAGAACGTAACTGAGGAACGGTTCCTCAACTGTAAAGAAACTGCTAGTAATGCATTGAAAAAGAAAAACCAGAGCCTGATTGAGGGGCTACCATCCAGAGAGAAGAGAGGACTCAGGATTTGTAATTTACAATTGTCCTGAATATCTATAAAAGAAAATGAATCTAGAACCTGTCATTAAGGAAGTAGGATAGTTTTTAGTTTCTTTTGCATAAACGTTTCAGACAGAAAGAAAAATAGTGAAATAACTCATTAAGAAGCTGAATGACATCAAAAAGAAACTTGTGACAGAAGGCATCTTAGACCAGGAACCAGACAAAGGAAAAGCTATTATAAACAATACATTTTTTCTTTCCTTAACAAAAACAAATGGGTACTTTTATATTCAACATTCAAGCATAAATGTTCATTCATTTCATTTCCCATTAATAGTTCATTATACAAATTATATAACCCAAAAACCGCGGAGGGTTTCAAAACCCATGAAAACCAAAAACTACAATTCACAAGCCCATACTAGTCAAACAACGAGGGCATGAAAACACCTGAAACCATACTAATACTAGTCAAATAGTGAGGGCATGAAAACCCCTGAAACCACACACATACATGGAGAAAGAGAAACCCCAACGGTTATACCCAACTAAAAATAGAGCAAGTAAAGAAAGATACAACGACAGAAAGACCCTACCCAAGCCTTCCCTAAGCCTACGAAAACTCCTAAAGATGAGGCTGTGGAGCAATGTTCCCATCGAATGACCTGCACACCACAACAAAATAGGGCAGCATTTAAGTAGGGCCACGAGACCAATAATATAGTGAAAAAAATAACCAAGAAAGGAGCGACGATTTACCTAGAGAAGGAATAACCCTAGGACAAAGGACGAGAGTTGAGACTTGCAAAATAGGGTTTCTCCCAATAGAAATGCCATGAGAGAGTTTTTCCTGCTCACTAAGGAGCTAGAGGGTTAGAGACTTAAAAACGAAAGGAGGAAATGAAACTAGAACAAGAAAATTACCTGTGAACGAGTTCACTGAGCCATCTAGTGTAGTAGCAAGGCAAGAACCTATGTTTCCATAGAGACAAATCATCACCAGACCAAACATAAAGAAAACAGTCATCACAAAACAGAGTAGAGACAAAGTATGAGCCAGGTGACAGAGATGAATCGACTTGCAAGCAAAAAATCGAACTGAAAACCCCCAAGGACCATTGAAGTAAACCACCACAATGAACAAGCAACGGACAACACTAACAAACCACCACATGGAACAAGAAAGACAGAACGCTTGCTAGCCATCACAAGAACCAAGCGAAAGCACAGTGCACCCATAGAGCCAAACCAATCCACGACAATGCAAGAATGAATTCCAAATACCCTCGGTAGATGTGATAGACCATGTTTGCAAACACAAGGCTAGTACGAAGGGCAAGCCGAAAAACATAAATCACATTAAAACGTCACACCAAAACCATTGTTTAATTCGAAAAATGATAAGAGTTAAATGGTCATTGCTATGTGTCCCTCCTCGAGATCACCACCAATTCTTGGTATCAGAGTCAAGTTGTTCCTTTCTCTCAGTAAAGATGGAGGTAGGAAGAAGGGGTCGAGGTAGAGCCATCAGAAGAGTTGCAGATGAAGGGTTATGAGAAATTATTAGGACTTTAACTGAACATTTGGCAGTAGTGGAAGTAGGAAAGCGTAGAGATCTGGAAGGTGCAGATGATAGTGAGGAGAAAACACAGCCACGATGGATGGGTCAGATGAAGAAGGACCAGAGATTAAACTATTGAGGTCTTTTTAATTGGCTAGTAGCAATCCAAGATTGGAGCTCTCTAATTATGATGGCAGTTTGTCCACAGAGGCATTTTCAAACTGGATAAGTGAACTAGATAAATATTTTGAATGTGAAGAAATCAGCAAAGACAAGAGGATCAGGTTTTCTATAACCAAGTTTAAGGGACATGCAGCACTATGGTGGGGTAGTGTATAGGCAGAAAGGAGGAGATTGAGCAAACCATTGATTAAAAAATGGGACAGGATGATTTCTAGAATGAAGAGCAAATTTCTACCTAAAGATTACCAAATTGCCTTTTATAGACAAGTATAGAACATGAGGCAAAGAATGATGATTGTAAAGGAATAGACTGAAGAATTTTATAAAGTAAACCTGAGAGCTGGTTATGTTGAAGATACCCTTGAGAAAACAACAAGGTTGGTAAATGGTCTATGGATGGAGATCCTAGATGAAATTAGTATCTTTCCCCTAAGACCATAGAGGCAGCCTATCATAGTGCTTTGAAGGCGGAGGAAAATACTGCTAGGAAACAAAATGCCAGAAGAGGACGTGGCTCTAGTAGAGGTCGGGGATAGTCCTTTAGCAGAGGTAGGACTGCCAACAGCAATGAAGAGGGCAGTAGTTCAAATAATTCGGGACAGACTGAAAGGGAAGGTAACAGTAGAGGAGGACGGTAATGCCAACAAGGAAGTGGTGATGGGAGAGGTAGAGGAAATTCCCATAAGTGTTACAAGTGTCAAAAGTGGGGACGCAGGTCCTTTAAATGTCTTGAAAATGAACAAACCGAACAAAGGGGAGCATATGTCGCTTAGACTGATGAAGCGAACGCACCACCACAGGAGGTGGAAAATATGTTTGAAACAGATGAAGCCTTGGTTTTGAACAAGGTATTATTGAAACCAGCTAAGGAAGTAGCTGACCAAACACAGAGGCATGCATTATTCCGGACTGTGTGCAAGTCGCATGGGAAATGTTGCAAATTAATCATAGACATTGGAAGTACTGATAATCTTGTAGCTACTAAAATGGTGAGGAAATTAGGTTTGAAGAAGATGAAGCACCCAACTCCATATATGGCGTCTTGGTTGTAGAAAGGTCACCAACTACTGGTCGATGAACAGTGCGAAGTATAGTTTCGTATTGGCAACTACAAGGACAAGGTGACTTGTGATATCATGCCTATGGACATGTGCCATATTCTTCTAGGTAGACCATGGTAGTATGATAGGAAGTATGATAGGAAGGTCATCCATGACAGGGAAAAAAATTGTTATAAGTTTGTTAAAGATGGGATAAAGCATACACTAGTGCCCATGAAGGAAGAGGATGCTACATAAACTAGTGGGACAAAAGTATTATTGTTAGGTGGAAAAGAGTTTCTATGAAAAATGGAGGATAATGAGGTAAAATATGCAGTTGTGTGAAGGCCAACACTAATATTGATCCATATTGAAGTCACTGGCTTACCTAAAGAGATACAGGACATGCTGCAGGAATTTAGTGATATTCTTGTAGATGATCTATCAGACAAATTACCACCAAAGAGGAGCATTAGTCACCCTATCAATTTTATTCTAGGAGCCTATTTGCCAAACGAAGCTACTTACCAGATGATTCTGAAGGACAATGAAGAAATCAGGAAGCAGGTGCATGAGTTGTTGGATAAAGGAATGATTCAGGATGGTTTAAGCCCTTGTGCAGTTCTAACTGTTTTAACTCCCAAGAAAGGAGCTGAGTGGCAGATGTGCACTGACTCCCAGGCAATTAAAAGGATCACTATCAGGTATCGGTTTCCTTTAGCTCGGATGGATGATATGATGGATTTTTTGAGTGGAGAAGTGTACTTTTCAAGGATAGACCTGAAAAGTGGCTACCACCAAATCAGGATTTGAGAAGGTGACAAGTGGAAGACAACTTTCAAGACTAATGAAGGCTTATATGAATAGCTGGTTATGCCATTTGGTTTGAGCAATGCCCCCAGCACGTTCATGCATTTGATGAATGAGATTCTGAAGGAATTCATTGGTAAATTTGTGATTGTATATCTGGATGATATACTTATATTCAGCAAGATGAAAGAAGAGCATTTTTGACATGTGAGGTATGTATTGGAAAAATTGCAGCAAAATAGATTATTGATAAATTTGAAGAAATGTTCTTTTTTCAAGAAAGGGATAATTTATTTGGGATTGGTGATTTCCGAGAATGAACTAAAAATGGATCTGGAAAAGGTTACAACCATAGTTAGCTGGCTGTCTGATCCAGGTGGATATTGGTGGCCACCCGCTAATTCCACTTGGATCCCCACTAGTGCTTCGTGCAGTTTTTTTCATTTTCCTTAATTATAGCACAATTTACTATTTTTAGCAGTTTTTCGGGTCCTAAACTTCCGGAGCCATTTTGAGGCCCTAAACGACGTTTTTTGGGAAATCTACTGCCAGCGATTTTTCTATCTAAAAATTGTCTTTTTCCGTCGTAGTCCTCGGAGAGATCTTTCCAACGGGCTATCATGCACGTCAAACGGAGATAAGACGACCAATTCGCGACCCCGGGAAGTTGATGTACCAACTTACCCAAAAACGGGGCCACAATTTGGCGTTTCATCTTCCAGGGTTAGGTTTTGGAATGTGAAGGGTTTTTCCATTGTTTCTCAACAATAAATAGGCCTTCGAGCCTCATTATAATATGGTTCA